>JAQGAS010000539.1:0-45076 GCA_034686365.1 Pachymerium ferrugineum | reverse complement strand
TAATTGGCAGAGGCATTAAAAATGAAAGACACACAAATTGGAATAAATCTTTTAAATTTATTACAGGAATTAAATATAGTGAGAAAATATATTTTTACAATAAATCTATTGACATTTCATAAATTTTGTTGGTTCGCCAAACAGGTCATCATGAGTTTGTAGTCAGTACTTTTTTTCATAACCGTCATCGTATTTCTTGTCATAACCACCTCCGTACTTCTTGTAACCATCATCACCACCACCGCCATACTTCTTGTACCCACCGCCATGACCACCATAACTATGACCATATTCCTTGAGGTGGTAATCAAATCCGTAAGGTTTCTTCTTCATATAAACTTCGGCTTTTCCATCATAATGTTTACCATAATGATGATCGTCATAGCCATAGCCATCAGCAATGACCAAAGCTACTACGCAGCAAAAAGCAAAAGCAACTGCAATCTGTAGACACAAATTCAAATTAATTGAAATGAAATTGTTTTGTATTGAAGTGACCAATAACTTACCAATTTAGTGTTCATGTTGATGGTTGTCAAGTTGTGAATGTTTTGGTTACTCGTCTCATATATATACCCAACTTTTAAAGGTTTTGCTAGAGTAGTAGAGTAAAGAAAACAATGAGATATTTGCTCACTTTCTCTCTACTGACCTATTATTAAGTCTATAATATTTACATACACTACTGCTTATCCTTTGTTTATAATGTGATATGAGTAGTGAATTTAAGGCATTTCCTTAGTTTAGGAATATAATATGGGTTCTTGACCCTGATCCGCTTCCTACCTTTGAATTATCATTGTGTTTATGCATAATTTTATTGGGTTTTCAGCCTAATTCATTTTGACAGTTTGACAGGGTTTAAAATGGGTGAGAGCCAACATGGAATGTACACATAGTATAAAAACCTCATACAAGACAATTTTTCTCAGTTGAACTATAAAACGAATACGAGTTGATAGGTCAAAGTAGAGCGCACACCCTGACATTAATACCAGAGGTCGCATAGTTGAGTAGTTTATAAGCTGTTACTGAAAGAAATTTGTAAACTTCCAAAAAGTGCTGCATTATACATGTGTCACACTACGACAAACAACAATTTTGACATTTTCAAACAAAATGCACCTGTTGAAAAAGAATGATTGAAAACTTTGTCTCGGAGGGCATTGTTGCATTGTACAGTTAAATAGCCAGAGATTTTGTTAATTTAATGACGTATCCTATACGTCAATGACTGGCACTACTTTCCATGCTGTAAACAATGATCACATGATCAACATGGACCTTGTTATAATAACAATTGTGCTGTTATGTGTTAAAAATTTATCAGATTTGCACTTTGTGAGAAGAATTAGCAAGATGCAATGGATTGAATGTCTAACAACACAGACACTCTCTTGCATTATTTATTAAATTGCATTGCACAAAGAAATATAACTGCAAAGTTTCATGGCGGCTCCAATTGCAATTGTGCTTGTGGGGGTGACTTCGGGCAATTTTTATAATAGTTACTCGCACTTTTCACTCGAAATTTTGATTGCACAGGATTTAATTAGCTCGAGTTAACTAATTGGCTAACTGCGAGACAATGTCACTCAATTGCGACCGCAATAAACAAATAAAGAAGCGCCGAGTGCGTGTAAGAATCGAGTCACACTGACTGAAATTTGAGTAAAACACTATACAGTTAACGTATGGAAGCGCAGATATTGACGCGTTGAATAAGATGAAGATGGAACTACGAGTTAAAGTAGAGTTGGAGTTAATTTTGATTGTGCATGAAAAGAAAAATTTAGGAAAACGCTCCCCCACAAGCACACGCTGCATGAAACCTCAGCCCAATAGCTGGATAGCTTTCTCTCACGTCGGCACCCAACCTTATAAATATGACCAGCAGATGGCAGCAGTTCAATGGGATTTTTAGCCTGAACAAAAATTCATTGACAACCACCATGGCTGACGAGGAGAAAACGGAGCAAAATGAGGAAAATACAGAGACTAATGAAGAGAATTCGACACCTAAAAGGGGTCCATCCAAACGTAAACGCAAGGCCAGTGCTTCTCCAGCACGGAAATCACCCAAAAAAGCCAAAACTACTCCGGCAAAGGGTAAGAAAAAACCTGCTGCTAAGCCAGCCACTGCAGCTACGGGAGAAAAGAAGAAAAAATCGGTCAAGAGTAGTCACCCGCGCACACTTGACATGGTGATAGAAGCGATTAAGGAATTGAAAGACTCGAAGGGATCATCCGTGCAAGCGATTCGCACTTGGATTCTGACCAATTACAAAACTGTACGACCCGACATGGTTAAAGTAATGTTGAAAAGAGCTTTAGAGCAGGGACTAGACACCAAAGTGTTAAGCAGACCGAAAACACAAGCGACTGTACAAACACTGAGTGGCCGGTACAGAGTTGCAGGAGCATCATCGGTTGCAGCTGCAGTGCCAGCGAAAAAAGCGAAGAAAGTCGCTAGTCCAAAAGCCAAACCAGTCAAAGCAAAAGCAGTTAAAGCTAAAGTCAAATCAAAACCAAAGGCAAAAGTGAAAGCGAAAAAGTCACCGAAAAAGAAGAGTATTGCTTCGACCACTACTGAAGCTGAAACGGAAGTTGAGAAACCTTCAAAAAAGAAGTCTAAAACAAAAACGAAATCGAAAGTAAAGAAAGTGAAGAAAAGCGCGGTGAAAAAGCCAAAGAAAAAGAAGTCTTCGAGCAAAGCGAAGAAAACTTCTGGTTGAGCACGATTCGAGTGCCTCTTCTTTTCTGTCAAATATTTTTCAAATTGTACACCACACACAAATTTATATATTATTATTATATAGAAATGTAATTTCAACATGCTCCATCATATGGATGAATAACCGCTAACTTGAATCCTGCCTGTAAAAAATATTAGTTGATTGATGTTTTAAACATACGTATAGCTGTACAATGTAGTTTACGTATAATCAATCACTTTGAAAGTCAATATGTAAATCATATATTCCAGGGTTACAGAGTATTTTTTTATGGGAAGAAATAGAAGGATCAATACATCCGGTGGTTGGTAGAATTTGTTCAACTGAACAAGTAGAAAAGTTTTCAATAAAGAGTTTTCAAGTTTTGTTTGACTTCATTTCAACGTGTCAATAAAAGTTCTCTTCTTTACTGACTACTTGTTGCTATTTTATTGTTTCGCATTGCCACTAGATGGTGTCATTGGTTGTTGCTACTATTTACATATCAAGTTTTTGCAATTGAAATAACAAATGGAAAATTATGCACAAGTTATGAAAAAAGAAAACATGTTGTCAAGTTAAGAACAATTTATATTTGTTTATTTAGTAGCACTTCCAGTTTTTGACAATTCTGCGTGAATAAAACTTTTTTTTTTTCTTTGCCTCACTTTGGTCAAGAAATTCCTGTCCTCTTTAGTTAAATCAACATTTTTAGCTTAACATAACCTTTGATCTTTGAGGGGTTCTGGAACATGACGGAAGTTGTTTCTTAAAGGAAATTGACAAATCGCCACCTACACAGTTTCTCACAAAATGGGTTTTTTATTGATCAATATCAGGATGTTTGTTTTGCAGGTAGAGAGAAGCGTTGAGTAAAGTTATTTTTCACACGAAGATAAAATTGGGGGACATTTTGCGTTGCTCAATATTTTAATTATCAACTTTTTATCTTTTTAAATATATTTACTAACATTTTTATAAAATGTTAAGTTTTAACTTTTTGAGCAATTTAATTATAAACATCTGCCTTTTTGACCTATGAAATTTTTAACCGCATTTCAAGCATCTTTGTTGCCATCCGTAATGGCAACATGGTTTCTTCACTCGTGGCAATAAAATTTCAATATTCAAAATTGACTGAATCATTAGGAAAATGTTTTGCGAGGAATTGAAACCGGACATGTTTAGCAACATTAATAAAGGACAAAAAAGGAATGGGAAAAAAAGGCGTGTTCAACATTGTTTATGCATCACTTTAGTGTCTTCTGCCTCGCGTTAATGGGATTTCACTTGTTAGTAAAAACCTGATGGAAAAAAAACTTGTTCCATATTCGAATCTGGGACAGAAACTTTGTGGGAGTTTTCGCTTCTTCATTCAACCTCAGATGTGGTAACATCTTGGATAAATCACAGCAGCACGGAATGGTAAGCTTACAACAACAAAAACAAAAAACACATTTCATAACTTATCCTTTGATTAACACTTAGCCAACACTTTAAATTCACTAACATGCCCTAAAATTGAATAATTATTAAAAAAATAAAAAAAATTTTATAACTTTTTTAACGACTTTTACTTGACTATTCAATTAGCTCCTTATTGTCCTCTCATATAATTGAACCAATTTGAAAAGTAGAATTATAGTACTAATCTAGTTGATAACATAGTAAATCTGCATGTGTCAGGGTGGGGTTTTTGACAATAACAAAAATAGGACATTGACTACAAAGATTGGCTTATGGCTTCTCCCCACACATATCACGTTTTTCTCTCTTATATGGACAAATGAGATTCCACTGTAAATTTTCAATTTTATACATTAATGGTCTTTGTTCTTTTATGTGAACCCATATTAGTAGAAAAAAAGACGTTTTGAAAGGCCTAAAAGTTGTTAGCCTAGGCCTCAATTTCTTGTTTGAGGATGCACCCAGATGAAATATGGAAGATAGCTTTTTGTGGCCTTGCAATAAGGAACTGACATTCTAATCAGCTTTTTAGCATGCCAACTCTTATGTCTTTTAAGTCTTTTAATTTGTTAACTCCTATTTAAGTAAGATTTTTGCTTGTCCTAAATAACTTTTAAGGTTTCTCTTTTTGATCATGTTGTAAAGAAGTGGAATTTTTAAATAAGAGGTTGTAAGGTTAAGGAATTGCGTGTCTGCTTCAATTAGAGAATTATTTGTGGTTAGTAGAAGAATGTTTTATGGGGTTTGTGACTAAAAATGTAAACAATAGGGTGTGATACGGGTCAAAATGTAGTCAACTTGTTTTCCTCAAATACGCCCTCTTGTTTAACATCTGAACCTTTGAGTTATTAAAAATACAGTAATGGGTTCCAATAAGGAAATTTAGATAGTTTTTACTATTGTAGGTTGAAGAAGATGAAGTAATGAGTATTAAGGGTTTTGCTACTAAAAGTTATTGCAGAACAGTAAAGAATTCTAGTGATACATTGTACATACAGAAATGAAATTTTAATTAAAACTTTAACTGAATGAACAGCAATAAATGGTACTATTGCAATACAAGTTTTAAAAAAAATTGATAATATTCATTTAGTTGTCCAATAAAATTGATTTACTACGGACAAGTGCAATGTCTAGAGGGTTATAAAAAGGGTTAAAGACCCTTAGTTTTGAGTGTAGAAAATGATTTGTCACATGTGTAACATGAAATTAGGTGCTATGTATCATGTCATGTTGTTGTTTCCTAACTCTGGAATTTCTGCCTTGAAGCAATGAATGACAGTGAGAATTATGTTAATCATTCAACTCACATTTTCTCTCACTCTCTTCTTTGGCCTATGGCAAGGTAATGTCGATTCTTGCTCACTATTTACTCACATCAGTTCACTCGGTCATACAGCAACTTTCATGCAGGTAGGAACCACTCAATATAAACATTATTTACTCAATCTTTTTATTATAAATAACAAGATTTTTCAAGGATATTTTTTATTATGTGTCTACTATTTTTTTCCTTCTCTAATCTTTCTTGGTGAGCTACATTTTTGTCATTTTAAGAAATTTTTTTTTCTTCTAAGATGGGTATTGAATTTGGTGATTTGCCAATTCTACTTGTGCATAATAAGGCCTTGATATTTTAAAGTGTTTGTAACTGATGGCGTAATAGTGTTAAATAATCTTCAAAGGACTTTAATTCGTGAGATTTTGTACATTTTTTCTTATAATTTATAGTTAATTTTTTTTATAGGTCATGATGGATTGGTTTGTGCTGCTTCTATGGTTTTTTACGTCTGCTGTTGTTGCTCAAGATGAGACTGAGGAGAAAATTGAGATAAAAGGTAAAAAAATTTGATGGCATTAAAATTTAATTTTTAAAAATTTTTTTAAATGATTTTGCCCTTGAAAAAATATTTCAAGTTTTCTAAATAAAAATCAATTAAGATGAAAATTTGTTCCTAATGTAAAAATACTAAGTAATCCCTTTTAATAGTCCTTATTAAAGAGAAGTAGTTTGAAAAAGTAAATTAATTCAAGTAATTCAAAGTAAAAAAAAAAAAAAATTCAATTTCAAGTTTCAGGTTAATTAAAATTCACGACATTATTTCAATTTCCTAGTTCCATTTGGTGAATTCTTCTCTTTCATTTACCATTCCCTTGTAAATCTCTAGGAATGTGGTTCAAAAGTGAAAGGGTGTATCGGCGTCATTGTGCATTGAATACCTGATGGCACTGACCCTCATGACGTCATTGGGTTACACATAAAAACCTGAAATGTTGAATCGTGAATATTTAGACCACATGGGATTTCCCGATAGGGGAAAATGTCAAATTTTTTATTAATATGTAGGTGTAATTACATTTTATTCTTTTTTTTTTTTTTTTTCCAGGCATCTGCGATGATAATAACGTTCATTTGAAACACGTTGTCTGCTTTTATGGTGGTTATTTATCACCTTTTGAAGTAGATCCGTGTTCATGTACGCATTTGTTGCTCACTGATTGGAAAATTGGAGCTGATTTGACTCAACTTACCCATAAACGTTTCAGTAAATATTATTAATTTATTAGAATTGAATTTTATTAAAAACTAATGTTGTTCATTTTTTCAGGGGATTTGGGGTTTGTAAAAACTCTTAAAAAACAAAACAAAAATTTACAAATTGGTTTAGTCCTCACTGGAGCAACTGACGATTCTGTTTGGGCAGAGTTGATTGCCTTAAATCGTCAGGCATCCGATTTAGCCTACAGAACTGTCGCTTTTTTATCCGAAATGGACTTGGATGGAATTGCGCTTGATTGGGACCCGGCGTCAATTGAACGGAAAAATAATTTCACTTCTTTAGTTCGTGTGAGTTTTCAAGTGGAATGAACTCATTCAATACTTTTTTTTTTTTTTTTAATTTTTATTATAAGTTTTTTTTCTTTTATCTCTATTACTTTATAAAGACGTAATACAAATTTCCAAGGTCATTTTTCCAACCGGGTTACAGCCCTATAATTGGCCATGGGAATTTGTTTTGGTTCATTTCTCTTTACGAGTATTCACTTTCCCTCGCTTCTTTTCGATTTAAGTGTTCAAGGTTTTTTGCAAATTTTTTTCTAGTCGTTTCGTGAAGCTTTGGATTTAACTCTACCGTTGAATTCCCACCAAAAACGTTGGCTAATGGTGTCTGTTGCACGTGATTTCAAACATATAAGTCAGGGCTATGATTTTGACACTTTAACAAAGTAAGGAAATTAATTTACTTTTTATTAGAATGTTTTATTAATTTTTATGTACAATTTTTTTGATAGGTTAGTGGATTTGTTCTATTTGCCTGCTTACAACTTCACTAATGACAATTCGGATGATATTATGCACCCATCACCATTAATGGGATCGGATGGGCGAAATGCTGTGAGTATATTATTGGGTAAAAAGTTGTAAATTTATTTTATAACGTTTTGAGTGACTTTACTGAATTGGAAAGTGCAACATCATTCTCTTGATTTCTTATGAGGTGTAACAAGAAAACACTGCCATTAGTGGGGAAATGTAGCAACCCTTTTTCTTTTGTTCCCACTTCAATTTCCCCTTAGGGTTGCCCAATTTTCTCACCCTTTTCTTTTGTACCATTCAGTTGAACCAAAACAGTCATTTATCATCACTTCCCATCTTGACAAATAGAGCCACTTCATTTTTCATACATGTCCCACCTTTAAGACGATAAACTTGGTCAGTTGTAATCTGAATATAAAGAGGGTGGAGAAGTAAGATGCCAAAATTGTTCTACTTTCTTTTACAACATGAACTTATTTTTAATTGATAAGATTAAATAAATTTTCATTGGAGGGAAAAACTAGTGCAGTTATTAACTTATTTAATGGATTGACATTTTAGGACAGATTATGTATGCTAATTTTGACCCGCAGTGTCATAAATATTTTTAAAAAACAATTCGAAAACTTCAAAGTTCATAAATTCTTTGGCCTTTGCCCTCTAAAAGAGGCGAGTTGATGATATAAAGTTGTCCTCCTTGGAAGTCATGTAACTGAAGTGAGACAAAAAATTATTACCTTGACTACTGATCTTAAAAGAACAAGGTGATGGAATTAAATAGGTTGTTTGCTTGCTATCTCTTGTGTCATACTGAAACTATGTGGGTTTGAAATCCGGATTGACACTTGCTGCCCTCTGTTGTTCAGAAACTGAAGTAATTTATTATTTTTGTGTGTTTTTTTTTAACAGGATGCTTTGGTTGACCTGCTTTTAAGTTTGAATGCAACAGCTAAGAAAATTGTCTTGGGTCTTCCAGCGTACGGTGTGTTTTATCAGTTAGAGGCGAGTAATTCAGAACCAGAGGATTTAGTGGCTGTAGGTGAAAGATCTTTGGTACCTTATCAACAGGTGAGTTTATTTGTGACTTTTAAAGTATAGTTGGTGGATATTGATTTAAAATTGTTTTGTAGATTTGTAAAGCACTGAAATCTGGAGAATGGATAATTGAACGTGAAGCTGATAAAACAGAACCACGAGCACTGGGCAATTTGACTTGGGTTGGATTTGATGATGCTTCTAGTTTTCGTATAAAGGTAAAGGAAGTTTTAAATTTGCTTAAGCTCTGCTCTACTTGGTAGACTGAACTTTGTTGTTGTTGTTTTTTTTTGTGGATTAGTATGCTCTCTGCCTTTCTTAATTGCTCTTATTTATTGCTTAAAAAAACCTACAAGATGAAGTAAACTGACTTACAACTGCAGTATGAAAGAAGAGTTGTCTACTTTATAATATCTAACAAATTTCTGCTGTGTAATAACAAGAACTACATCAACTACTGCAATAGTTAACGCTTTGGGCATTGCTTATTTAAGTAGTGAAAAAGATGAAATTTAAAAGATATTGAAAACTTGCAGAGTAAATATGCATTACTACGACATCTTGGAGGCGTTGGAGTTTGGAGGCTGGATCACGACGACTTCAATGGAACTTGTGGAGAAGGCAAATATCCGCTTCTAAATGCAGCCCGAACAATTTTGGAGGATTCTGATGCGGACCAAACGAGATTGATGCGTAGTTTGGCCAAGGAAATGGATTTGGAAGAAGCTGAATCACAGTTGTCACAAATTGCAATAGCAAGAGGTGGTCGAAGCAATGGAAGTCCATTTCGAATTACGAGAATTGTAGATAGGACTGGACAAATTCAATTGATACAAGATCCGAGTCAGACAAATTTAGTTTGCACTCGACCAGGTTATTACCGTCACCCTGATGACTGTGCGAGGTTCTATCGGTGTGTCAAGTTTAATCAATTTAAAGATGATTTTGTAATATTTGAGTATGACTGCCCTAATGGATTGGTTTTTGATGAGAAGTGGGAAGTTTGTAACTGGGCATCTGCAACTGCGCCGTGTGGAGGATCTACTGAGATTCATCCTGTACCTAGAAGTAAATTTTTTTGCTCGGCTGATGGTTACTTTACAGATCCTGAAAACTGTAGATGGTTTTATAAATGTAGCGACTTTCTCGGAGATGGCACCTACACTGCTTTTGAGTTCCGTTGTCCATTTGACTTGGCTTTTGATGAGTCAAATATTATGTGCAATTGGAGATGGCTCGTGCCTGGGTGTGGAGAATCTGGGCATGTCAGACCACCAGTTGGGCCTTTTCCTAGTGTTACTGGTTCTGGAGGAATTAGACCTCCACATTCACTCGATGGAAGTTTTCCACCAGGACAGACTCCTACTAGATTCATTGCAAGTTCATCATCTAGGCCACCGTTTCCATCTCAAAGACCAGGTCATCAGTTTACTGGACAGTTTCCACATACAGAAAGACCTGACAATACATATTCTAATGGACCTGCAGGTCCTAATGGGCCTTTCCCTAATGGACCACCAGGTCCTGACGGCCCTTTTCCAAATGGACCCGCTGGACCGGATGGACCTTTTCCAGATGGTCCTGCAGGACCTAATGGACCGTTTCCAGGAGGGCCTGGTGGGCCAGATGGTGGATGGTCGCATGGTACAAGAAGACCTAATGAATTTTCTAGACCAGATGCGCCACAAGGGCCTAATGGGCCTTTTGGACCAGGTGGACCCCAAGGTCCTAATGGACCTTTTGGACCAGGTGGGCCACAAGGGCCTAATGGACCAGGTGGACCCCATGGGCCTGATGGACCTTTTGGACCAGGTGGACCAAGTGGACCCCAAGGGCCTAATGGACCTTTTGGACCAGGTGGGCCCCAAGGGCCTGATGGACCAGGTGGACCCCATGGGCCTGATGGACCTTTTGGACCAGGTGGACCCCAAGGGCCCGACGGGCCTTTTGGACCAGGTGGATCTCAAGCACCTGTTTGGCCAGGTGAATCAGGGGGACCTTTCGGTTCTACAGGAATACCGAGTGACTTGCATACAGGCAGACCACGTTTACCAACTGGTGGAACTAGATTACCTCAAAGACCAGTTGAACCAACAGGTTCGTTTGGTTCTACTCACTTTCCTGGTACACCAAAACCGATTCCTCCTCACAACACCTTCCAACCTATAAGTTCCAATGGAATTTCTCCAGCAGGAACACGTGAACCTCATGGTATAGATAGCTCTCCTGGAACATTTATTCCCAATGATTTCCCTGGAACGAGAAAACCTATAATAATAACTCATCGACCAAATGGTTCTGTAAGACCTGGCTTTCCTTCAGTTTCTACTCAAAGCCCTAGACCATTTTCACCCAGCAGACCTTGGCCAGAAGAAAATAATGGAGGCACCTCGCCTTTACCTTTAAGTCCTACACCTGCTGGAAGTTCTCAATGGCAACCAAGCGGGCCACAAGGGGGTCCGAATTTTGGTTCAACGCCATTAGATGGCGTTCCTGGTGAAAGTTCGGGAAGTGATTGGCCTGCACCACAATCGCCTCGTGAAGATAACGGTGAATGGGAATGGAGAACCAGAAGACCAAATGCAATTGAAGGACTTCCAATAGGCTACATTCCTGGAAGAATAGTAGGTAACACCCAGTGCGAAAAGACAATCAATGTGGTGGGACAAGGAGAAAAATATGGACAGATACACGTTAAAGGGACGTCCCTACCAAACGTGCCGCTAAACGAATACGATCCTGGAAATGCTCGCATTCCAAATGTGCATGACTCAACTTTTGGTAGAAATTCTCAAGGAGGTCCATCAACTCTTAACTCAGGTATTACTGGCACTCCAAATTCATTTACACAATTAAATAGAAATAGAGGAAATCGTCATTTCACAAGTAGCTATCAAGAAATTGAAGCATTACACAACTCAGGTGGAATTGAACATGGTCAAGTTGTTGTCAGAAACAAAGGACACAGAAATTTGGACACATTTAGAGGGTCATCTGGTTTGAATGTAAAAGGAGATGATAATTCTGATTTTAATACAGACAAAGATCTACTGGTTGATGATTTCTGGTCAGACCAACATGGGACTGGCCAATGGAATCATAGAAAATCAAACACTGGTGTCAAAAATGTTCATGTAAACATTAAAGGAGTGTCAGGCAATGATAATCAAGTAACTTCAACTCATTCAAGTAATGGTGGATTTGAATCAACGAATGCTTGGAATGAAAAGTCATCTTCTAAAGAGACAAATCAACAATGGTCATCGACCGGTGAAGAGTCACTTAGACACCAGTCTGAACAAGAAGCTACTGTAAATACTAACTTGAGAAAATTCACTCAAACTAATGGTCAACAAAATAACAATTTGGCCAATGGAAGAAATGATGGTTCAACAATATCACTGCACAGTAATTTGGAAGAAAATGGTAATGAAAATAAACATTCAAGCAACAAGAAAAGTGGAGGAAAGCAAAGACAAGGTCTTCGCGCTACAAACAGAGAATCGAATCTCAATATTGAACAGAATGAAAATTTTGTATCAAGCACTCCATTTTCTATTCGAACCACGACCATTTTCCGTGATGACATCCTTTTGAATGAAGGCATTGGTTCTACAATCAGAGAATTCACGAGAGGACCGACTGTTCTTTTGGAAACAGAAGATGGCAATAGAATTGCCAATGAAGAGAAATTGTCATTGAGATGGCAGAATGTAACTGCATTAGTTGGTCCAGTAGAATGTACCAGAGCTGGTCTCTTCAGGCATCCAGATGACTGCAGTTTATTCTACGAATGTTTTTGGGATCGATGGTTGAATAAGTTTACTATTCATTATTTTGAGTGTCCAGTAAGGTTGGCGTTTGATTATAGAATAATTGGCTGCAATTGGCCACTCAAGGGACCTCATTGTGAACATAATAATTAAACTCTGTGATTTTTTTTTTTCTATTAACATAAAATAAATGATAACTTTTTTGTACTTGGAAACATTTGACTTAAGTATACGGCAATTGGTTAAGAATTTCCCAATAAATTTCAAATTTTTAATTTTTTGTTAGACTCGGGGCACTGCCAATTTATTTAGTCACATGTACAGATTAAAGAGTTAAAAGCTCAAGATGAAACTGCCAGAAATTATTACAGTAAGGAGTTGATACGATGCATTTGTGCTGAAATTGGTTGTATTAATTGCTTTTATTGAATTGTATTTAATTGCAAATTAGGTTTAATTTATTTTGTAGTTTTCGTGTGACTTAAGAAGTGCTTGTTTTGTAATTTCTTTTTATACTAAAATGCATAATACGTGTATAAAAATCATTATTGTCATCAAATTAATATTTGTACATGAGGTGATTGGCCTTCAATCATTAAAATCTGCAAAAAAAAATTTGTGATGACTTTTTTTGACAGCCTTGACTTTATTTCAGGTATTTTAGGACTTCCGGTTTGAGGCATTTAATGCCTAATTTGCATATGAAGTTTGGAGAAATTGTTTGCTTTTAATACTTTCACAGTAAGAGAAAACATATTAAGGAAAATAAAATTTTAATACGACTGTATGGAGACATGTAAGACAAAGTGGAGTCGTGGTGGAGGAGTTATTTTACACGTGATATGATTTAATTCTGTCGTAACTTTTGTAGTAAACTGAGAAACAAAAAAGTTTTTAAATGACTTTCGTTGAGTTCTGATTTGTCTTTCTACAACAACGTGTTTTTTAACATTTACTTTCTCTCCTCATAATTTTGAAAAAGTTTCTCCTCATAATCAAGGCTAAATCCGATGTTGCTTTTATAAATATATGATTTTAAGGTTGCATTAAATTTTGCTATTTTTTTAAAAAAATTAATTGCTTTTTTTTTTCATTATTTTTTATAGCCTACGGAAGTCACGATCGGGTATTAATCTTTTCACAAACTCCGTATTGGGTTTTATTGCGCCATCATCAATGGAAACCCGGTCAGAGGTCGTGTTATAACCTTAGAGAGGGACGTGTAAAAGAAGCTACCTTCAAGGTAAACACGGTAAGAAAAGTTGAATAAATGAAGGAAAATTTTCCATGTTCTGAAAACCTAAAATGAAATATTTCCTCATTTTAAGACGGAAGTTGAAGACGCGCATTCCTTAAGAATTAAACGTTTTTTTCAATTTTTTTTCTCTTTCAAAGGTTCTTCGGTAATTTGCACGTCAAGTCTTAATTGGGAAAGTTTTTGCAATATTATTGAAGATATAATTTATTAAGGACGCCTCTAAGGTAACAAACATCGAAATTACAGCGGCAATCGTAACCTACAATTTAAATTTTAGTTTGAGGAACTGCCACCAGGCGAGAAAGCGGCACATGTAGGAATTGAGTTCAGTCTGGTCTGGGATATGAAACTAGGTTGAAGTAACTGCACCTTGTCCACATTCACTAATTTAAAGGTAAGTCGTATATTTTAAAATGATTTTCTTGCATCTTTGCACACTTGAATTTTTTTTTCTAGAAATTTATTTTATAATATTTTCTCTTCTTTTGTCTCGAAATCATTTCTTGACAAGTAAAACTTTATATGACACTAAAATCTTTTGGTAAGTGTAAAAGTTAATTGGTTTGTTTACATTTATAATAGCTTTAAAACAGAGAAATTTTTACTTCCTCTATTGGTCATTGGTATTAATTTTTTTTTTTTTCATTTTCAGATTTGCAGAATTAACCGTTTCTACTAAGTCGGTTAAAAATTACCACAAAGCCCTCGGGCAAGGTGAGTAAGATTTCCTGATTTTTCATTACAAACGAGGTCATAATCAAAATCGCAATGTTCTGAATAACCCCTTTAAAATGAAATGTGAAGAATTAAATGGGTCATAAATTGTTGTTTTTTGCACAAGGTCAGGTAAACTATTCGATCATTCATTCCTCTCTTTCACCATCACTTTATTATTATATTCCAACCTATGACAAAAGAGAAATTAAGATTGGCAACTTGATGAACAAGATGAAACTTTTTTTTAAAAAAAAATCCGGAAGGGATTACGTTTTAAGAATGCAAGAATGCCAATTAGACAAGCGTATTTAACAATAGCCTTCTGGTGTTCATAATTGTAATTTTTATATGGGTAGTAAAAGGCGTGACTGGATATGAATCTAATTCGGAGTTTTAAGTCAATACTCTAATCCTGTAATAACTGAGAAAAGTGTTTATTTGTCTTTGTTTTGTTGATTGAGGTCAACGCTGCATTGACTTTCACAAGTCGCTTTACCAGTCATGCACATTTTTTTCTTTTTTTTTCGGAGCGTCGTCTAAGCTCACTGACCCAATCCGACGAACATTGGCATTAGGTATCCTAAGAGATGGAAGTTGAAGTTTAGGGAAATTATAGTCATTTTTTGAACCAATATTTTGCTTAAATTTGTTGGTTGGTTTTTTTTTCTTCTAAAAACTGGTTTTATTTTTAAAGTCCTAATTTTAGGGTTTTGACATTTCTTGGAGAAATTGGGAGTTTTGCAGTGTGTATAATCGATTGGTTTAATTTGTGGTTATTGTTACAGAAAAGAGTTGTGAGTGATTAATTAAAAAGGCGAGAAATTGATCTAAATACTCATGGAAGCATTGAGTGTTTTTCTAGAGACCAAAGGATAACATGTCATGCTTTATGAATCATGTAAAGAAAAAAAGTGTCATCCGAGCAGAAAGTGCCAGTTAAAAAAAAATGTTGGGAAAAAATTTCTTGTATGCATAAAATAGAGTTTAATTGAGCAAAATGTTTGTAGTAATTATCACCTTTTTGTTATTTTTTTATGCTTGAATGAGAAAGAATTTCTCTTCAAAAGTTTTTTTTTTTTTTTAAATGTTTGGGAATTTGCAGTAGTGTTAATGTACTTTTGAAATAACGACAAACTTATAAATTTACAACTTAAATCCAAAATGATTACTCGAGTTATATCAAAACTGAAGTAAAATTTTGGTCAAAGTTATAACTGTAATTTTTAAAATAATCAGTGACAGATATTACAAATTGAAATCACTACACGACACATGTGCACTCACCTTTGTATAATGACATTTTAACGAGAAAATAATTGATCAACAATCCTGCAAAATAACGGATAATTATCAACTAATTGATTTGTCACTGCATTTGAAACCGTTAAGAATCAAAAAAAAGGGCAAGTAGGTGGCCATTGTACCCACCTAAAAAAAACTTATCTAACATTCCATCTGTGTTTTAAAGAGGCAAAAACGTGCATCTACACGCCTTTTTTTTTTTACCACCGAATATAGTTTTTTTAACTCGTAAATTGCACAGAAATTTGAATGAGGTGCATACTAAACTGCATTTTATGAACCCATATTGCTCCTCCCAAAATCACTAGTTGACACAAATTTTATAAAAAAGTATTACCGAGTGAAGTCAACAACACTATTAATAATTTTTATTTTATTTCAGATGATGTCTCACCATTGCCTGTTGGCTATTTGTGTTGCTACTTTGTTATTAGGAAACCGTAAGTAAAAGAAAAAAAAATTTCACATTTATATTAAGTGTATGTGTAAGTTAGTTATATATAAAAATGCAAAACTTGTATATCTGTTATAGTTTGAAATGTGCTCTCTCCACGTTTTACTTCAACCTAAATTCTTTTCACTTGAATTGGGTCAGATAGGGTCACTGCCAAGGATTTATAACTGATGGATGTTTAACCGGTCAGGATTGTCTTGAGAAATTTTCATTTTATTGATAGAACTGTAAAAGGAAAATGAGGTTGTGTTTACGGAAAAGAGATGACAGTTTCTTTTGGGTTAATTTTTTCTTCATGTTAATGTTGGATTAATTAACATGGAATGTAGATCCTATGAATTTAGTTGAGTGAATCTTTTCTCGAGGTGACAGTTACTTTTTTTTTTCCTCGAGTGATTATACTGTTAGAAAAATTGAATTTCCTTACAAACTCAAACCACAGTATAATACTCCAATAACATTTTATTCTCCATCTCCTTGCGGAGTAATTTTCTGTTGGGGAACATTCAAATTAAATGCAATAAATGATTTTTTATGTAGATTTGGGTTATAGCAAGAACAAAAGCTGCGCATATTTTAGCACGAGTGCACTGATACGTGTAACTATTTGGTTCTATACCATTAAATAAGTTGAGCCGAAAAAAACCACGTTAGTTATGACAGGTCAATTTATGTTGGGCGTTGGTTAGTTTTGCAAATTTCTTGAACTAACTATATAATTCTGAATGCTTAATAGTCAGATGAAATCTCGTACAATTTTTTTAAAGATGTGTTCTGAGGTAATAGGAAAATTTTGTTTATAATGATTATTACTCAACAAGCTCGTAATAAACTGTGATTCGATTATAAAGAAATGAACATTAACCTAGAAATTTAAAATATAAAAAATATTTTAACCCCAACTTTAATACCCAACTTAAACAGTTTTTGTAAAAACTAAAACATTTTAAAGGTTGACAAACATTCTCTACAATCCGAACCAGTTACACCCAATGTCATTGTGCCATTTATCAAAACCACCTTATTTTTTTTTCTTCAACATTTTACAAACTTTTCTACCAATAAATAAAATACACGTGACCTTTGATGATTCGCCCCACTTCCTTTGAAAAAAAAAACACTCAAATTACATTGCACTGAATTACCCTATTGCATTGCATTCAGTAATAACTTGCATAAGGTGAGAACTTTCCCAACAAATTCTTATTAAAAAAGGAACTAGACCAGATAATTAAACAGGAAATAATGTTAATATGAGATATCTCTCTAGACTAGTTAACTTGAAAAGGTTTTTGACCTAAAATGTAAACATTTACACCTAATTGACCCTTCAACCTGATGAAGCTTCCGTAGAAATTTGAAAGATGAAAGTGATAAGGAAAGCTGTTACAGCCTCTTAAGTTTATTGACTTTGAGAAGTCTCTTGTGTCAGGAAAAATTTCAGTTTTTTCATGCTTCATGGATCATTACCCTATAACTTTTCATTTGACTGCAAGTTTTTAAGATGGCAGGAGAAGACTAACCTACTTGAGTAGGAATTGGTTAATTTTTTTCCTCCAATTTTTTTCAGTTTTTGTGTTGTAGTAACTGGTCTCTTAACCTGATTTGTTTTTTTTTTCTCTTTACAGATGTTACAGCTAAGAAATCTACAAAGAAAACATCTTCATTTAAAATAGTTTGTTATTATGGCAATTGGGCCGTTTATAGACAAGGATTGGCAAGGTTTACACCTCAAAATATAAATCCATATTTATGTACACACATCATTTACGCCTTTGGTGGATTCAATAATAATTTTGAGTTGAAGCCATTTGATAAATATAATGATATTGAACAAGGTGAGTGAATTTGTTTTTTCTTTTTTATTATGTGATAAAAATGTTGTACCAAGATAAGAGAATGTTGTTAGGGTGTTCACCTGTTTCAAGATGTGTTTTTGATCAATTATAGGTCAATTAACCAAATTGGCATGAACTCATGTAGGCCATCAATTGGCCTTAAGGCTGGGAGTGAAAATATTTGATTTTTTTTAAAATCTTTTTGCAGGAAACTATAAAAAATTTGTGGATTTGAAGAAGTACAATCCAAGATTGAAGACTATGTTAGCTATTGGTGGATGGAATGAAGGTTCTGCCAGGTATTTTCAAAAACGACAATTTATTTAATTATTTTTTATAACATAAATTCACATAAATTGTAAGTGAAAATTTTGTATATTTTTAGGTTTTCTCAGTTGGTCTCTGATTCTGATAATCGAGAAAGTTTTGTGCGAAGCGCCGTCAGTTATTTGAAGTTATACGGCTTTGATGGTTTGGATATGGACTGGGAATATCCAACTTTCAGAGACGGAAGTCACTTGGATGATAGGGAAGGCTACGCTATGCTTATTAAGGTTCGTGTGACTATTCGGAAATTTTTGAAAAAAAAAGTTGATAAACAATTGTTTTGATGAGAAATTCACCTAAGTGAAACTGTTATTTTATAATCTTTATTATGATCTCACGATGTTCTAACCTTCTCACCATGATCTTTGTAAGAATAGGTCAAGTCTGTGGGATAACCTTGAAATGTCAAAACAATAAAACACTTGAAAAAGAAGAGGTTACACTCAAAATTAAAATTTTAAAGAAGTAATATATGTAATTCATGACTATAAAAATGAAGTGAGCAACTTAGAATGTGTGGCAAGGGCATGTATTATTCAGAGTGAACCTGCTTTCGAGTTACAAAAAATGTAGTTATTGTGACAATTATTATTCAGAGGTCATCTGGTTGAATGAAATGCATTTTTCCAGTGTTTTTTTTTTAACTCTAAAAAGATGATGATGGTTTTGTAAAATTTTAGCATCAAAGTTAGATCAATTTTAGTTTTATTGCAGTTATCAAACTGTTGTTTTCCTTTCCAAGTTTATTACTGCACATCTATTGAACACTTTGTGGAAATATTACTGCAGGAAAGTTTCAATTTACATTACAAATGAAGATTTATTACAGTACATTTTGTTGACAAAAACTGAAGTAAAACTTGTTTCTTACGTTACTGTAATATTATTGTTGTTATTGCTGTTTGAAAAACTGTAATATTGTAAAAAAAACTTAGGTAAATTTTCAGTTTGGACAAATACAGCTGTAATTTACTGCGTTAAAAATATATTATCATTAAATATTGTATTTTTTTCTCTTTTAGGAATTGCGTAGAGCGTTTAATAATGTGACAGGAGAGAAATTGCTGTTATCAGTGGCAGTGCCAGCAGGTCAGGATTATATCGACCAAGGATTTGATATGTTGGAAATATCAAAGTATAATATAAATTTTTCGTTTTTGAACATAGTTAATAATAAGAAAATAATCTATTTTAGAAATGTCGATTTCCTCAATCTTCTAACGTATGATTATCACACATCGTACGAACCAACAGCCAATCATCACTCTCCTTTATATCAACGTTCAAATGTGCCAGATGAAGACTACAGAGCCAATTTGAATGTAGATTGGACTGTACGTTATTACATTCAATTAGGAGTTGCACCTCATAAAATCAACGTTGGAATCCCAACTTATGGTCGAGGTTACACTTTAGAAGATGGCGTTGGTAGTGACTTAGGCACTCCTGTTAAAGGGCCTGGAGATAAGGGTCCTGCAACCAAAGAAAGCGGATACATGTCTTATTACGAGGTATAAAACTCTGGGAAATAGGTAACTCCCTTGAACCCCTTTAATCATTCAGGGCAGGTCAGTAGGTGATGAAAACAAAAAAAAATGGGTGTAAAATGGTTTCAGGGGGTATAATTATTGGAAGGATATGAAGTTGTTCCACTTCAATTTATGTTAGGTGGAGTTTGTTTTTAAGGAAATTGCTGATTGTGTAGATACGATTAGGGGTATTCGGTGAATAAATGTCCTACCTTAACATCCATCTTTGTAAATTAGGACGAACGTTAAGGGGTAATTTAATAAATTGTTTAATTTGTTAAAAAACGACCCATTGTCCCAAAGAGTTCGCATCCAATCAGCCATCATTATTGCAGTGCATTCTTTGAAACAAATAAAGTCTGAAATGTTCAGGTAAAAAATATTGAAATTTTACTTGGTGTTAAACAGTAATGAGTGAAAATTTTGATATTAATTAAAGAATCAATTCATTTTTGACATTTTGTTTCTTTGTAGGTTTGTCAAAAAATCAAAGATGAAGGCTGGACCGTCCGAAAACCCCACCCGAGTGAAGTAGGTCCATACATGTACAAAGACGATCAATGGGTCGGTTATGATGACGAAGACATAGTCATCGCCAAAGCCAAATACATAAAAGACAAACATTTAGGCGGAGCAATGTTTTGGTCACTAGATAACGACGATTTCCGAGGTCAATGCGGGGGTCATCCAAGCCCTTTAATCACAGCGGTTAGATCAGTCCTTTTGGGTAAAACAAAAGGCAAGAAAGCAACCAATGTTGTATCTAAAAAGCAAACGGTATTACACTCTTTCACACACACTTTGAACAAATTTATTATAATCGTTGTCTTTTTTTTTTATTTAGTCTGATAATTCAATTCCATCAGCTGAAGCTAGTACCCGCACTGAATCAACTGTTCCCAAATCTCTAATATCCAGACGGGCGACAACACGAACTCCGAATATTAAACGAAACTCAAAAACCGGTCGGACAACTTCAAGGAAAACAACTCCAGCCGACGAAGAAGTTGAAGATGACGAAGCAGAAGTTTTCAATACACCACCTACACCCTCGACACCAGATCCCGGACCAGCATTTGAATGTAAAGACTCCGGTTTCTATCAAAACCCAACCGACTGCAAAAAATATTTCTGGTGTTTGGACAGTGGGCCTTCAAACCTCGGGCTTGTTGCGCATGCGTTCACTTGTCCTTCCGGTCTTTACTTCAATAAACGAACTGATGCGTGCGACTATCCAAATCACGTCGTTTGCAAAAGCCAGCAAACAGCAGAGAAGAAAGAGATAGTCACAACTACAGCAGCGACTACTAAGGGAAAATCATCAGATGGAGAGACAAAAGGTGGCTCAGAGTTAGCCGATTTGTTATTACTTATTAAGCAACTAGGTGGCGTTGAAGGGGTGCAGGAGTATTTGACGAAGAAGAATAAGGTAGAGACGACTACTGAATTGACTACAGTTAAAACAAAACCTCCAACAACTACTTTAAGACTCGTTACTCCAAGACCGAAAGTTAAAGCGAGACGGACTACGGTTAAGACTACTGTAAGAACTACAACAGAAATAGAAGACGAAGAGGAAGAAGAAGAAGAAACAGTGACAGTAACTGTACGTCCACCAACATCAACTAGAAGGTCGAGAGGTAAATTGTTTGATGACGATGACAATTCTAGGAGTAAGCCCCGGATATCGACGTCCACAAGGAGATCTAGAGGTCAATTGTTTGACGATGAAGAGAGACCAGTGACTGAGAAATTAACGAGGAATTATATTACAATTCAACGAACCACTACATCAGAACCGAGTGAGGACAGAGAAGAACCGGAACCAGAAACAACAACCACAACCACCACAACAACAACAACAACAACAGAGCCCACAACCACAGAACCTACAACTACAACTACAAAAGCGCCCTCTACTAAACCAAATTTATTTCGCTCAACTGGCATTCGGTTAAGGACATTCACGAAGAGCAAAATAGAAGACGAAAAGCGAAAAAGTGAAACCAAGGCAAGAAAAAGCGGTAGACCACGAATCAAAACGACAACACCTTTAACGACAACCGAAACGGTCACTGAGAGCAAAACTCAGGGGAGAAAACTCAGCATCATTTCAACTCGAAAACGTCGCCCACAAAATCCATCCAGAGACTTTGAAACAACCGGAAGTCGAGTCTCTACAACCATTCAAAAAGCTCCCAGAGTTTTTATCGAAGATGATGAAGAAGACGAAGAAGGCAGTGATACAAGCAACGGCCTCTCATTCACGACGCCCCAACACTTGGATATCAAACCAACCGAACAACAACCGTTACCGTTCTACACAACACACTTCAGAGCCGGAAACGAAGGCGTATCAATCCCGACCTTACCATCACTACCATCTTTAAGTTTCCCGACATCTTTCTCCCCTTCGCAACTCTTCTCATCCACACCAAGGACATTGAACGTCACACGAAGATTTTTTTCGACGACTCCAGCGCCACAAGTTGAGTCTCGTGAATACGAAGACCAAGATGAAGCCGAAGCGAAAGAAGTTTACGATGATGAAGAGGAAGAGGAAGAAGAAGAAGAGACGGCAATAACAGCACCAACAATCCGCAAGAAACTGCCACCAACGACTCATAAACCGGTCATTCGAATTACAACGCGGAGACCGGTTCGGATTACAACGACCAGAACGAATAGACCGAGAGTGTCGACTTCCGCTTTTAGAGATAGGGTGACGTTGGCTACGACTCCTGATTCGGCTGTTGAATATGTTTATGAAGATGAAGATGGAGATGGAACTGTTTCTGTTAACGATAAGGGAAGTTTATTATGTGACAGAGAGGGCATTTTTGAGCATCCTATTGCTTGTAACAAGTTTGTCAATTGTGTGCGAACAATGAGTAAGTTGAAGCCGTGGACGTACACGTGTCCACCTGGACTTATGTATGATGATACTGTTGGCCATTGTAATTGGGAAGAGCAAGTGGATTGTGGCAAGAAAAGGAAGTAAAGTGAACCATTTTTAATTAACAGACTTTTATGAATGTTGGGCAGCCTCTGGTGGATTTTTTTTTTTTTTTGAGGCATTTTGTACAGTTTATTAATTTTTTTTTTTTGTCTCTTATTTGTTTTTTTTTTTTTTGATTGGCAGGTTTGACATAATTTTTGATTTGGAGAGTTTGGTATCGAGTGAAAAACTTGAATTTCAAAATTGGATGCCAAGTTCTTGTTTTTTTACCTCGTTTATTACTACACTCAATCACACAAGTCAAGAGTGCATTCTCTCGCAATTGAACAGATTTGAAGCGACGGATCTAACAACGTGAACTATAACCAAATTAATATTTTTATTTTTGTATTATGCACAGGTTAACTCGTGTGTAAATTAGTCAGCGCGCATAACCTTACAAGAGATTAGGTCTATCAATGAGAGAGGGTGCACTCTGATTATTTGAAAGTGTGTAATATACGAGTTTTAGGTTCTGTAGTGTATAATATTTTTTAAAATTTTTCTTACCTTGAAAGAGTAATTGCAGGTATAGCGATTGAGGATGTTGCAAGTTTGTTGCATATTTTTAAAAAAGAAAAACTTCGGACCAGCTCTGAATTAGAAATTATGTTCAACTTTAAAACAGGTAAAAGTTGTGTTAATGTAAAATTCTCATTTAAATTTAAACTTCACTTCTTCATAATTGTTCATCTTTTGTATTTGTTGTTAAAGAACTTTGTGTTTGTCATTAACAACTCTTTTCTTTGTCAATCTAGCCATATTTTTTTTTTCATCAACATGATGTACAAATGGCAATAAACCGCTCAATCAATAGACTCTTTTCTTATTTCACATTCTTACACACACTAACTTCAATATAATTTAATGTTTACTTAATCAGGTTGCATTTCCCTACACCAATGAAAAGGTGCCAAAATTTTGACCCGTATTAAGTGGACCTTTTATGATTTAACTGCAACCCACTTATTACTATCAAAAAATTTGGTTAATTTAAATAATTTCAACATGAATATGTATAGTTTAATTAAACACACACACACTCCATATCTAGACACAATGTTAATAATCTTCATAAACATTGTGTGTACCACTAATCTTATTCAAGAAGAAATGGTATTTTCAACTGGTGTAATTGAAGAACGTTGTAGTTGTTAATAGTCATTTAATGTTACAGACAGTTCAAACATCGCCCTATTTTTATCTCAGCCTTGGTCAAGCAGGGCTTGCAGGCATCTTTAAATATAATGAGGAGAAATTAAAGAAATGTGTTTTTGAATTTTTTATTTCATCAATTACCCAGTTTTATAATGTCATATGGAACACATTTTATTTTCTTACATAAACTTCATTCCAACAACTCCATTTAAGTACATTGCTACAATCTTGACATTGATTTATTACATGAAACTACTGAAGTATGGTCAATGATTAGACATAAATTGTATACAATTAGTTCAATGGTGTGAAATTGAAGATTTTTTTTTAGTAATTAACATAAGAAGAGTTGTTATTGCACAAATGTAATACGACAGTTAACTGTATACTAATTGTCTTATGTAAAATACGTTAAATAGATGTAACTGATATTTTTTTTTTTCAGAAGACAAATTATTGTCATACATATTCAATTAATACTTGATTTAATTTTTTTTTTCTAAATTATTGCAGATCTAATTTAAAAGAATTATATACCCACATTGCATAACCTCTAACCAAATAAATTTGAGAATGCTGTAAAAAGTCTTGGAAATTAGTCCAATTCTGGCACTACGCCTCAGTATCGTGGCGAGTCACGATTTTTGGGAAAATGAACATTTAACACGAAAGAAGTCACCTAAAACGTAAGTACAAAAAATTTTTTAAATTTTATTTTATAATTTTAGTGAAATTTTATGTAACCCAAAGTAATTTCTCTTATTTTTATATAATACTATGTCATCACGACTCTTTAACCTCTTGACCCTTTCTTGATAATTTATTATAGATCATATAACAAAAAAACTGTAAATATAGTAGCAGAAAACATGCCGGGAATTTAAATACATAAATTTAATTTACAATCTCATTTTAGGCCACTAAATTCTTCAAAATTGAGGCTAATGTTGACAAAATATTCAATTTCACCTCTTTTGACCATTTCTGTTGTAGGTTAATGAAAGTGAAAGTTGGAGAAAAATTAAAAAAAAAAAAAGTCTGCCGAGTGTCAAACGAACACGAACTAATTTTTTTTTTTTTTTAAATTTACATTTCCAATGTGTATTTGCATGTAAATGAATTCGGTCTAAATAACATGAGAAAGTCTTCTCATACAAAGTCTGTGTCAGGGTTATGTTACTCCACCTTAGCCATTGGCTAAGAAGATTTAAATCAAAAGTTTGACTGGAAAAACAAATTTAGGTCCTAACCTTAAAAATTGAAGAGTATTTAAAGCAAAGTGAAAGCAAAGAGAAATCAAACCAACTCTCCACTTCAACACTTGAACATCTCCTCCTCCACTAGTAACAACAGGCAGAACCATGTCTTTGGTAAGCGAACACACACATTTGACGAGATACCTACAAATTGTAGACTTTTATACTATCTTAGGTTGCAATCATCCTTGCTAGCCTTTTGGCCACCACTTATGCCCGTCCAGGTGGTTATGGACCCAAATTGGCTCCACTTGCAGCTCCAGCTGTTCATGCTGCTCCACAATTGATCCATCATGCTGCTCCTCAGTTGATCCAAGCTGCTCCCCAATTTATCCAACCAGCTCCACAATTGATCCAAGCTGCTCCACAATTGATTCAACCAGCTCCACAATTTGTACAAGCTGCTCCACAATTGATCCAACCAGCACCCCAATTGGTTCAATCTGCACCCCAATTGGTTCATTCTGCACCCCAATTGATTCAAGCCGCACCCCAATTGGTTCATTCTGCTCCACAGTTGGTTCATTCTGCTCCACAGTTGGTTCATGCTGCCCCTCAGTTGGTTCACGCTGCCCCTCAATTGAGTTATGCAGCCCCAGCTCCAGTTGAACTTGTCCATGCACCAGTCGCAACCGATTTGTCTCTAAACTACGCTGTTGCCACACCCGAAGTTGTACACGTTGCACCAGCTCCAGTTGAAGTAATCCAGGCTGCACCTGCGTATGGACCCGGTCCAGTGTTGGCTGCGCCCGCCTATGGTCCTGCTCCAGTGCTGGCTGCACCAAGCTATGGTGCTCCAGTGCTTCAAGCTAGTGGAGGATATCGTCGTTAACATTGTCATTTTCATTTTGTTCGATATTAATTTATTTGCTCAATAAAATTTGTTAAAAATTCAATGTACTTTATTCATTTTTACAGTAGTACAGTCACTTCTACTTTCTCATAAGAAATGTCTACAAGAGTTACACTTACTTGGCGGAGGACTAGCGCCCTCTATCGATTAGTCAGTTCATTCTTGAACCTTTTTATTTCTTTAATTTCTGTAGAGAAGCTACTTCCACTGTTGCTCGACTGTGATTACAAGTGGTTTCTTGTTCTATCTACTGTCCATATTCGCAAAGATTATTGATGATCCGGATGATACAAGCCAAGATACAAAGATACAAGAACTCTCAGCCAATGAAATGTCCGTGACTCCTTTTTTGGAATAGCCAATCACAGTGCAGGTAACTAAAACCATTGTTTGACGATGCAGGTGATCACAGTAATTTTAGTTATCTGCACTGTGAATTGTGATTGGCTATTCCGAAAAGGAGTCACGGCCATTTCATTGGCTGAGAGCTCAACAATGCCCAATTTTAGTATAGTGATCCCTAGTGATCGTTATTGTATCGGCCGGACCATTGGTATTCGTTGCCTCATTCGAAGGTGAAATTGCAAACGAACAATAAGGTTCATTAAAAGAGTTGTTAATGGAATTATTCTGTTGTAGGGTTTTATGGAACATCCGCAACAACAAGGTTCTATAGAAGCTCCCTCAACCTTGCGCAACAATCTAGTAAAAAGTTGTGAATCAAGAATCAAACACACTGCACGAAACGTGGTTCAACTAAAATCCATAAGGTAAATGACTAAAAAATTTCGGAATATTTATGAATATGATTCAGGAATTTTTATTTTGTACTTGAACGTGACATTATTGTAATGGGTGCAGAGTGAAGATAATTACAAATAACGATTGATGAAAAGTTATTGAATGTATTATCAAATGTGACGTACGTTACCTAAGACTAAATTAACCCTCATTAACGTCAGCAAAAAATCAACATGAAAATATGTTACCTTAGCAGGTTATAAATTAAACTGTCAACCAGCACGACACTAAAACGAAATTACATTATCGATTAACAATTACCATAAAACGCGAGTACACATAAATTTCATAAGATAAACACTTTACCACCACTTCAAACATTGCCGCTATCGCAAAAAGAAAATGGAATTATCAAAAGCTTGGGATCTAGAAAAATGTAACGATGATAAATACGCATGCAAACTTCGTCAATTCTGGAAATGCATTTTCTCACTTTTCGGCGTTCAAGTATACGATCAAACTGTAACAAGAAGAAAGAAAATAATAGTAGGAATTACAGCAACCATTTTATTACTCATCACAGTACAGTTCACATGTTCCATCTTTTTCACTCTTGCTGTAGAAGGCTCGGTTGCCAAAGCAAGTTCTTATATTACACTTTTAGTCACTTCTTGTACCGCTGTTTATAGTTTATGGGCAATGATAACTAAAAACAAAATTATTACACATTTACTGCATGAAGATTTCATTTTTCTTTGTGAAAGCTCGCAATGGGCAAAAGAATTATGGCGTAAATGTTTATTTAACAACTTATTCCTTTTACTAATCACTGCAATAGAATTCTGTTGTCCATTTGTGGACTTAATTGTACAAAAAGATGATGTTATAAGAAATTACAGTAACGTCTATCTATTTCATGCTGAATTTGATGACAATACATTGTACGTTGCACGCATTATAATAAGCATTGAAATGTTTTTTTCAATTATGCTAAGTATGGTTTTGGTGAATATGTCAGTTGGCTTTTTTATCTTCTTATGTCACGTTATTGTTTATCGTTTTAAGTATTTGAATTTAAAAGCTGAAAAGGTGTTGAATGCTGAACTGCAATTGAGTGAATTTTGTCTATCAGCTTACCGTAAAGAACATCAATTTATATGCGATATGACTGCAAATTTAAGTGAATTGTGGTCACCTTTGATTGCTTTTTGGTTACTTGGGTTTATATTAAGCATTTGTTTTGATTTGAGAGCTCTTAAGATGGATTTTTCTCTTTTGTTTATGGCGGGCTTTACTATTGATTTTCTAAGACAGTTGTGGCTTATTATTTCTTTGTTTCAAGTCTCTTCAGTCATACACGCAGAGGTAAGAGTTTGTTTAGGATGTAGTTTTATGTTGTTTAATAATTTTTGTTTGTTTTTAGGCTCATAAGTTAGCTGAGAAGTTTATAACATTGAGAGTTAAAGGATCTGAAAAGAAGTTTTGCAGTGAACAGGTAAGCGATTTCTGTAAGTGTTGTGTAGTAAGTCATTTTATTGATTTCTTTGAAATTGATAGATGGATTACTACGTTAATTATTTATTACTAAATGAAAGGTTGGTTAGTACAAGCGTTGGAATAAACGCTTCTGGAATGTTTCTTTTGAATGGATCAAGTTTTCTTAGTGTAAGACACTACAAATATTGATGAAATTACATATATTAATGAGTTATTTAATTCTTTAGATGGCTGGAACAGTTCTTACATATGCGATTGTGCTTTACCAATCCAATTAAAAAATGCAATAATATCTCGTGTTAATAAAAACACCTGCATGTTTATTGAAAATAAATTAAAAACTCATTATGTCTCATTGCGTTTGGTATCGGTTTATTCAAACACTAAACAGCAATCCATTAAGAAAGTAAACACTCCTGACTAATATTTTATTGATTGAAAATGTTTCCCAGGAAGCAGCCTCATACAATGTCGTGTGCAGACAAACTAAAATCATTTTGGGCTTGTGTATTTTGCGTTTTTGGAATCAGTGTGTACCAAGGAACAACGTGCAAAGCCCGAAAATTTATTGCGTTTTTAACTTCGGGTATTCAGTTGATGATAATTATTCTTTGCACTGCTTCTATCGTGTACCATATTGGCAAAGACAGCTCAGTGGTTAAAGTTAGTGGGTTTGTAACTCTCTTTGCCAGTTCTTTCACTGGTTTCTGCAGTGTAGTACTAATGTTCAGGAAGCGAAGTCAAGTTTCCATAATTCTTAACAACTTGACAGAATTTGTGAGTAAAGATTTATGTTGGGCCGAATATGTATGCAAGTATTCAATATACAATGTAATGGGCTTGTTTTGTCTATGCCTTGTCGAATATTTCACAGGAGTTGTTGACATGTTCATCCAATCTAAGAATGTCACTCAGAAGTATGTTGATGCTTATTTGTTTGGAGTTAAATTTTCTGATCAAGACTTGCTAGTTGCCCGGGTATTAATATCTGTAAAGTTTACTTTTTGTCTAGTTTTGTCTATGGGATTGGTTAGTACATCGCTCGTGTTTTTCAATCACATATGCATAATGATTCATTACAAATTTAAACGAGTGAATTCAAGAATTGAAGAAATTCTTGTAACAAAACGCGTATTGAGTAAGTCACTGCTTTGCCAATACCGCAAAGAACATCAAATTGTGTGTGAATTGGTTGCTACAGTTAATGAAGTCTGGTCTCCTCTCATTCTTATTTTACTTGTTGGTTTACTTTTTGGAATATGTTTTGATTTGAGAGTTTTATGGATGGGTAATACTTGTTTATTTTTGATTGGTTTTACTGCCGATTTTGTACGACAACTGTGGCTCTTGTGGAGTTTGTTTAGGAGTTCTTGGTTGATCAATAACGAGGTAAGATATTGAGAAATTGCATTGGTTTACCTCAGTATTAATGTAACTTTTTTATTTCTAGGCACATAGACTTTCTGAAAGGATTATTGGAGGCCAATTGACAAGAACAACGGAAGGTGAATTTGAACAGGTAAATAAACACATGTTCATATATTTAATTTAATAACAATATTTTACTTAATCTTTAGATGGAGTATTATGCCAATTATTTACTTCTAAATGAAAGATTGATTAATACAAATGTAGGGGTAAATGCGTCTGGGTTATTTCTACTCAATGCCTCGAGTTTTATAAGTGTAAGTAGTTAACAACAACAAGAAATTGCAAAGAACTTGCAGAAAAAAGAACAGTATTGTGTGGTAGTTTAACTTCAATTTGGGTAATTTTCTGCAAGCTTGTTGCAAGTTTGAATTTTGTGCAAATCTTGCACTATTAAATTTAATATTTAATGTCATTGCCTAGATGGGTGCTGCAGTGCTGACATATGCCATAGTGCTATTTCAGTCTACATAATTACAAGAATTGGAGAGAGAGTTTGTGTTAATCAATAAATCGATTAATAGCACAAACATTAATCAGAGATTATGGAAACATTAAATATTTACAAGAAAATTACGTGTCATTACATATCAAGTTTAGACTTGCTATTAGTAAAGCAAACACTTTCTCATTCTTTCTATATCGACCAAAAGTTGAACGAGTTTTATAAGCTTGACATTACGGTCAGTTACAACTTTATTAGCAACATGAAGAAACCTCTTGCATGGAACTTGAAAAAGTCATCACGCAATCAATACGTACAAAAAACAAATTGTCTATGGAATTTCCTTTTCTCTATTTTTGGTGTTAGTTTGAGCGGTGAAACAACTGAAAGAAAACCAATAATCTTGCTAATATCCTCAATCATTTTAACCACAATTTTCTCTCATTTCACAATTTCAATCTTCTACACAATTATTGTTGATAAGTCACTAGCCAAGACTAGTTTTTACATCACTCTTTTGGTAACAACAGGCACTGCATTATACAACATATGGGCTTGGTACAAGAAAGGCGCCGCCAATGCAATTATGATGAATCATTGCACTAACTTTCTCAGTAGAAACAGAGAATGGTCAAGAAAGTTATGGCATTGTTCCCTCTTTAACAACGTATTATTATTTGCATTAAGTCTTCTTGAATTCTCCTGCGCTGTTGGTGATGTAATCACGCAAGAGAATGACGTCATTCGAAATTATTCGAATGTGTATCTCTTAGGAGCTGAGTTTGAAGAAGACAAGTTGTACATTCCTCAGTTGTTAATTTCATTTATGTTTTTTTTCTCGATGATGTTAAGTGTGCCAATGGTAAATACATCTGCTGCCTTTTTTGTCTACTTATGTCAAGTGATTTTTTATCAGTTTAAACATTTGAATTTAAAAACAGAGAAAATATTGAATGAAAATAAACAGTTGAGTAGTTTAGAGTTGGCTGTTTATAGGCAGAAACATCAAGTTATTTGTGATATGGTTGTGAGTTTAAGTCAATTGTGGTCGCCATTGATAGTCATATGGTTGCTTGGATTTATATTCAGTATATGTTTCGATTTGAGAGCTCTTTGGATTGGTAATACCCCTTTGTTTCTATTTGGGTTTTCGATTGATTTTTTCAAGCAGATGTGGTTGATTATTACGTTGTTTAAGGCGTCGTCTATGATTAATGAAGAGGTGAGTTACTATTTTGTGTGGTTTATTAATTATTGCTAAAAAATTATCGTGTGTTTTAGGCTCATAGATTGGCAGATAAGATTGTGACGTTGTCATTAAATGGAAGATTTGGAAAGTTAATTACAGTTGATCAAGTGAGTTATTATTTGTTAATTATTTAATGTTTATTTAAAGGTATTTAATTCGTAGATGGATTATTATTTCAACTATTTGTTATTGAATCAAAGACTTATTAATACAAATGTTGGTGTAAATGCTTCTGGATTATTTCAGCTCAATGGAGCAAGTTTTCTGAGTGTAAGTTGAAAATGAGATTATCAATTGCGTATATTTAATAATTTTATATTCCCGTAGATGGTAGCTACAGTTTTGACTTATGTGATTGTCCTGTATCAATCTACATGAATATTGGATTTCCATTGCAAAGTTTGCCGTACTTTATATATAGTTTTAACTGCAATTTTATCACATTTTTGTAGTGATTTGTAGTGATTAGACTGGACAAACTGCAGTAAAATATTGCCGCAACTTGACCAAAACTTTTCACACATTCAGAAATTTCTTAAAAAGTCTAGTGAAAAGTGTAAGTTGCACTTTAATGAAACTGAAAATTTCTTGCCCAGATGAGGTGCGATTGTGTAATATCCCGAATATATGTCAGAGCATGGTTTGTTTATACAAGCGCTCATAAACACTCGACAGTACAGTAAACATTAAAAACCACATTAGTGTCACCTATAATTAAGCTTAAATCGATAAAATAATTATTGATAACACAGTTTCATAGCATGTGGGAAAGTGTTGGAAGCAACATGCAGAAAACTTGCACATGGAATGTAGAAACATTTTCCCGCAACAAATACCTAGAAAGAATTGATTCTCTATGGCATTTCATATTGTCTCTATTCGGCATCACCACGCGTAATGCATCAATTTCAAGAGCACCAATAATCTTGCTCATTACCTCCGCCATTTTACTCATCATCATTTCTCTCAACACTTATTTCATCTGTTACACAATCTTTGTTGCAAACTCTATTATCAAAGTTGGCTTATATATTACCCCTTTGATAACATGTGGCCTCGGTTTGAGCAGTGCGTGGGTGTGGCACAAAAGAGGCATTGCCATGATGAAAGTTATGAAGGACTGGTCCAACGTTCTAAACGGAAGAAAAGAATGGTCAAGAAAGTTATGGTACGCTTGCCTTTTCAACAACTTGATATTATCTGTGATGACTGTTATGATAGTCATCTGCGTAATTACTGATATCAATGTTCAGGCTAAAGACGTCGTTCGAAATTATACTAATGTCTATCTATTTGGAATCCAGTTTGATGACAACGAGTTGTACATTGCACGATTAATTCTTTCAGTTACATTTTTATCCTGTATGATATTTACAATGCCATTGATGAATATATCTGTTGTATTCTTTGTTTATATGTGCCATGTGATTTTTTATCAGTTTAAACATTTAAATTTAAGAACGGAGAAAATATTAGATGAGAAGAGGCAGTTGGGTCGGCTCGATTTGGCGGTTTATAGACAAAAACATCAAGTTATTTGTGACATGGTTGGATTATTGAGTAAGCTTTGGTCGCCATTGATTGCCATTTGGTTGTTTAGCTTTATACTGAATATTTGTTTTGATTTGCGTGGCCTTTGCATGGGTAATACCCCATTGTTTATACTGGGTTATTCATTCGATGTTTTGAGGCAAATTTGGTTTGTTGTTATAATGTTTAAGGGGTCTTCAATGGTTAATGAAGAGGTAATAGATATATCGTATGGTTATATGAATTGTATTTATTTATATTCTATTTGTATTTTAGGCTCATAGACTGGCTGACCGAATTGTTGCATTGACATTAGATAGAGGTGTTGGAAATCCTATTACAATGGATCACGTAAACTCTTGTTTTGTTTATAGTTATATATTTAGTTTTTTTACTATGGTTCTTCTCTTAGTTGGATTATTGTTTCAACTATTTGCTTCTGAATGACAGACTTATTAATACAAGTGTGGGTGTAAAGGCTTCTGGACTATTCCAACTCAATGGAGCAAGTTTTCTTAGTGTAAGTTGAGAATAAGATTATCAATTGCGAACATTTGATAATTTTATATTCCCGTAGATGGTAGCAACAGTTTTGACTTATGTGATTGTCCTGTATCAATCTACATGAATATTTAATTTCCATTGCAAAGTTTACAGTACTTTATAATTGAAGTGTTAATGCAAAATTTTACTGCAACTTTATCAAATTTTTGTAGTGATAAGACTGGAGAAAACTTGTTTATGGGGTACCCATCCGAACAAATTGCAGTAAAATTTTGCCGCAACTTGACCAAAAACTTTCACACATTCAGAAATTTCTTAAAAAGTTGCACTTTAATGAAACTGAAAATTTCTTGCCCAGATGAGGTGCGATTGTGTAATATCCAGAGCATATATCAGAGCTTGGTTTGTTTATCCAAGCGCTCATAAAATACTCGACAGTACAGTAAACATTAAAAACCACATTAGTGTCACCTATAATTAAGCTTAAATCGATAAAATAATTATTGATAACACAGTTTCATAGCATGTGGGAAAGTGTTGGAAGCAACATGCAGAAAACTTGCACATGGAATGTAGAAACATTTTCCCGCAACAAATACCTACAAAGAATTGATTCTCTATGGCATTTCGTATTGTCTCTATTCGGCATCACCACGCGTAATGCATCAATTTCAAGAGCACCAATAATCTTGCTCGTTACCTCAGCCATTTTACTCATCACTATTTTTGTCAACATTTATTTCATCTTTTACACAATCTTTGTTGAATATTCTATTATCAAAGTTGGCCTATATATTCCCCCTTTGGTAACTTGTGGCCTTGGTTTGAGCAGTGCGTGGGAGTGGTACAAAAGAGGCATTTCCATGATGAAAGTTATTAAGGACTGGTCCAACGTTCTAAACAGAAGAAAAGAATGGTCAAGAAAGTTATGGTACTTTTGCCTTTTCAACAACTTTATATTAATTGTGATTACTGTTATGATGGTCATCTGCGTAATTACTGATCTTAATACCCAGGGTTATGACGTCGTTCGAAATTATACTAATGTCTATCTATTTGGAATTCAGTTTGAAGACAACGAGTTGTACATTGCACGATTAATACTTTCAGTTATATTTTTATCCTGTATGTTGTTTACAATGCCATTGATGAATATATCTGTTGTATTCTTTGTTTATATGTGCCATGTGATTTTTTATCAGTTTAAACGTTTAAATTTAAGAACGGAGAAAATATTAAATGAGAAGAAGCAGTTGGGTCGACTCGAGTTAGCGGTTTACCGACAGAAACATCAAGTTATTTGTTACATGGTTAGATTTTTGAGTAAGCTTTGGTCTCCATTGATTGCCATTTGGTTGTTTAGCTTTATACTGAATATTTGTTTTAATTTGCGTGGCCTTTGCATGGGTAATACCCCATTGTTTATACTGGGTTATTCATTCGATGTTTTGAGGCAAATGTGGTTTATTGTTATAATGTTTAAGGCGTCGTCAATGATTAATGAAGAGGTAATACAGTTGATATGTCTTGTAGTTATTGAATTGTGTTTATTTATATTATGTTTGTATTTTAGGCTCATAGACTGGCTGACCGAATTGTTGCATTGACATTAGATAGAGGTGTTGGAAATCCTATTACAATGGATCACGTAAACTCTTGTTTTGTTTATAGTTATATATTTAGTTTTTTTACTATGGTTCTTCTCTTAGTTGGATTATTGTTTCAACTATTTGCTTCTGAATGACAGACTTATTAATACAAGTGTGGGTGTAAATGCTTCTGGATTATTCCAACTTAATGCAGCAAGTTTTCTAAGTGTAAGTTTAGCAGCAAAGCTTTGAATTTCTTATTTACTAACTCTACATTCCCTTAGATGGTAGCTACAGTTTTAACTTATGTGATTGTCCTCTACCAATCTACATGAATATTACATTTTCATTGCATAGTTTACAGTACTTTATAAATAGGGTTAAAACAATGCAGTTTGGGTTAAATCACTTTCACTGAGAAATTTCTAACTCTAATATTTGTCAACAGAAAAAAGTTTAAAGTTTATGGTATGTCTATGGGACACAATAATTTTAATATGTTATCTGTAGTTGTTGTGTAAAGTTAAAACATATATCGAAGTTTGATTTCCTTATATAAGCGCTCGTAAAACACTTTACATTAAACATTAATTAGTGGCACTTATTATTATCGATTAGCTAATTGTTGATAACACTTCCCCATAACAACGTGGGAAAAAATATACAGTTTAGTAACAACAGGAAGAGTGTTAAAAGCAACATGCAGAAAACTTGCAGCTTGCCCCGTAACAAATACTTGAAAAGAATTGATACTCTATGGTACTTCATACTTTCTATATTTGGCATCAGCATGCGTGATACATCAAAGGCACCAATAATCTTATTAATTATCTCCGTAATTTTAATCATCATTATTTTTCACACCATCTTTTCAATCTTTTACACAATTTTTGTTGAAAATTCATTAATCAAAATTACTCCGTATATCCCACCGTTAGTAACATATGGCATTTCCTTAAGCAATGCGTGGCAATTGTACCAAAGAGGCATTTCCATAGTAAAAGTAATGAATGACTGGTCCAACCTTCTCAGCAGAAAAAGAGAATGGTCAAGAAAGTTGTGGTATTCTTGCCTTTTCAACAACTTAATGTTGTTAGTGTTTTCTCTTGTGTTATTCATCGGAGTAATTACTGATCTCAATATTCAGAGTAATGACGGCATTCGAAATTACACTAACGTCTATCTACTTGGCATTCAACTTGAAGACAATGAATTGTACATTGCGCAATCAATACTTTCTCTCCTTTGGTTTTCTTGCATGACATTGACAGTGCCATTGGTGAACGTATCTGTTGCCTTTTTTGTTTACTTATGTCACCTTATTTTTTATCAGTTTAAACATTTGAATTTACAAGCGGAGAAAATTTTGAATGAAAAAGATCAGTTGAGTCGGACTGAGTTGGCGTTGTACAGGCAGAAACATCAAATTATTTGTGATATGGTTATGTTATTGAGTAAGCTGTGGTCCCCATTGATTGCCATTTGGTTGTTTGGCTTTATACTCAATATTTGTTTTGATTTGCGTGCACTTTGCATGGGTCATACCCCATTGTTTATATTAGCTTTTTCTTTTGATGTTTTGAGGCAAATTTGGTTTGTTGTTATAATGTTTAAGGCGTCTTCAATGATTAATAAAGAGGTAAGAGATATCCTGTATGGTTATAACTTTGTTTATACGTACGTGTTTGTATTTTAGGCACACAGACTAGCTGATAGGATTGTTGCATTGTCATTAAATGGCGGTGTTGGAAAGCATCAAGTAATTATTGTTTATTTATTTATAGTTATATTCAGTTTGATTTATTTGGTTGTTCTTTCAGTTGGATTATTATTTTAACTATTTGCTTCTGAATGACAGACTTATTAATACAAGTGTAGGTATAAATGCTTCTGGATTATTCCAACTTAATGCAGCAAGTTTTCTGAGTGTAAATTTACTAGCAAAGCTTTGAATTTCTTATATTTACTAATTTTACATTCCCTTAGATGGTAGCTACAGTTTTGACTTATGTGATTGTCCTATACCAATCTACATGAATATTGGATTTCCATTGCAAAGTTTACAGTACTTTATATAATTGAAGGGTTAACACAAAATTTTACTCCAATTTTTTCAATTTTTCTTTTTTTTTTAAACTGTAATGAACTGTGCAGTTTGGGTTAAATCACTTTCACTGAGAAATGTTTGAAACTTTTGACTCCAATTTTTGTCAACAGAAAAAGTTAAAGTTTATATTTTGTTAATATGCTCTGCAGTGTATGTAGTAATGATCTATCTATAGTTGTTGTAAAGTTAAACTTATCTAATATCTAGAACATACATCAAAGTTTGATTTCCTTATATAAGCGCTCGTAAAACACTTGACAGTAAACATTAAAAACGACATTAGTGGCATTATCGATTAGCTAATTGCTGATAACATTTCCCCATAACAACATTGGAAAAATATTATAAAGGAGAGTGTTAAAAGCAACATGCAGAAAACTTGCCGCTTTCCCCGTAACAAATATTTGAAAAGAATTGATGCTCTATGGTATTTCATGCTTTCTATATTTGGCATCAGCATGCGTGATACATCAAAGGCACCAATAATCTTATTAATTATCTCCGTCTTTTTAATCATCAATATTTTTCACACCATGTTTTCAATCTTTTACACAATCTTTGTTGCAAATTCACTAATCAAAATTACCCCGTATATCCCTGCGTTAGGAACATTCTGCATTTCCTTAAGCAGTGCGTGGCAATTGTATAAAAGAGGCATTTCCATACTAAAAGTAATGAATGACTGGTCCAACCTTCTCGGCAGAAAAAGAGAATGGTCAAGAAAGTTATGGTATTCTTGCCTTTTCAACAACTTAATGTTGTCTGTGTTTACTCTTGTCTTATTCGTCTGCGTAATTACTGATCTTAACATTCAGAGTAATGACGGCATTCGAAATTACACTAATGTCTATCTACTTGGCATTCAACTTGAAGACAATGGATTGTACATTGCACAATTAATACTTTCTGTTTTTTGGATTTTCTGTATGACATTGATAATGCCATTGGTGAACGTATCTGTTGCCTATTTTGTTTACTTATGTCACCTTATTTTTTATCATTTTAAATATTTGAATTTACAAGCGGAGAAAATTTTGAATGAAAAAAATCAGTTGAGTCGGACTGAGTTGGCGTTGTACAGGCAGAAACATCAAATTATTTGCGATATGGTTGTGTTATTGAGTAAGTTGTGGTCCCCATTGATTGCCATTTGGTTGTTTGGCTTTTTACTTACTATCTGTTTTGATTTGCGTGCCCTTTGGATGACTAATACCCCTTTGTTTACATTGGGTTTTTCATTTGATGTTTTGAGGCAAATTTGGTTTGTTGTTATAATGTTTAAGGCGTCTTCAATGATTAATAAAGAGGTAAGTGATATACTGTGTGGTTATAATTGCGTTTATTATATGTTTGTTTATATTTTAGGCACATAGACTGGCTGATAGGATTGTTGCATTGTCATTAAATGACGGTGTTGGAAAGCAACAAGTAACTATTGCTTATTTATAGTTATATTCAGTTTGATTTTATTTGGTTGTTCTTTCAGTTGGATTATTATTTTAACTATTTGCTTCTGAATGACAGACTTATTAATACAAGTGTAGGTACAAATGCTTCTGGATTATTCCAACTTAATGCAGCAAGTTTTTTGAGTGTAAATTTACGAGAAAATCTTTGAATTTCTTAATATATACTAATTTTACATTTCTTAGATGGTAGCTACAGTTTTGACTTATGTAATTGTCCTGTATCAATCCACATGAACACAACAGTTTTATTTAAATTGCGAATTTTTAAACTATGAATGTAAATTTTCTCATCATTAAAAATTTTTATCAATATAAATGAACAATTGTCTCAATCTGAATACCGTACATTGTTTATGACGTCATCCAGTCTGCAATGATGGCTTCCGACCACGAGGATGTAAACGACGATGCGCCTGTACCGACCTTTAAATCATTGGTAATTACTCAAAATTAACTTAAATTTCATTGATTAATAATCCGATAATCTATTCAACATGCTCAGGGCTTAACGGATGTATTATGCGAAGCGTGCGATAGCTTAAAATGGAAAACACCGACCAAAATACAACAAGAAGCACTCCCTGTGGCTTTTAAAAGTAAATGACAGGTTATATCATCCTATAATTAGCTAATACACATTTAATTTTTACAGACAGAGATATTATCGGCCTGGCAGAAACTGGATCAGGTAAAACAGGCGCCTTTGCCTTACCGATTCTACAAGCATTATTAGAGAATGCGCAACGACTTTTCGCATTGGTTTTAACGCCAACACGTGAATTAGCTTTTCAAATATCCGAACAATTTCAAGCTTTGGGCGCTGTAATTCAAGTTAAAGTCGTTACTATAGTAGGTGGAACAGACATGATGACACAAGCCCTTAATTTAGCAAAAAAACCTCACATTATAGTCGGTACGTAATAAGTTTACATGATCAAAATTTTCCAATAACTTTTTGTCCCCGCTATTAAATTTTTTATTTATGCACTACAGCTACACCTGGCCGATTGGTTGACCATTTGGAAAATACAAAAGGATTCAATTTAAAGCAACTGAAATATCTAGTTATGGATGAAGCTGATAGGATTTTGAATATGGATTTTGAACAAGACTTGGAAAAAATTCTTAAAGTGATCCCTAGAGAAAGACGAACGTATTTATTCTCGGCTACGATGACTCATAAAGTACAGAAGTTGCAACGAGCATCACTTCAAGATCCCGTCAGAGTTGAGGTCTCAAATAAATATCAAACTGTTGAAAAGTTAAAGCAGTATTATTTATTTGTACCCTCAGCGCGAAAGGTATAAGTAACCGTAGTATTTTTTTTTAAAAATAACTGTTATTAACTGTAAATTTTTATTTAGGACGTTTATTTAGTTCATGTTTTAAACGAACTAGCTGGAAATTCGTTCATCGTATTTTGTAGTACGTGTAAAAACACAATGCAAGTTGCTGTTATGCTTCGTCAATTGGGATTTATGGCCATTCCTATACATGGACAACTGAGTCAGGTAATAACTTATTTTTCAAAAGTGTATTAGTCTTTTTTTTTTTTTAAAAAAAACATTTTTGTGCATTCAGGAAAAAAGGTTGGATGCATTGAATAAATTTAAAGCAAAGAAACGATCTATTTTATTAGCTACAGATGTCGCTAGTAGGTTAGTAAACATTATTCACATTTTATGTATTTGTATTGACTAATTTCTTTTTTAATTTAATAGAGGTTTGGATATTCCACACGTTGATGTTGTAATTAATTACGACATTCCTACACATTCGAAAGATTATATTCATCGTGTTGGGAGGACGGCTAGAGCAGGAAGATCGGGCAGATCTATTACATTAGTCACTCAGTAAAATAATTTACATAATATGAATTTAATACGTATAATATACCATGTTATTTCGTTAGGTATGACGTCGAACTTTATCAACGGATTGAACAACTTATAGAAAAAAAGTTACCCAATTACCCAACGGAGAAAGACGAAGTGATGTTGTTGATGGAGAGGGTAGCTGAAGCGAAGCGATCAGCTAATATGGTTTGCATTTTGTAAAATAGTTTCAGGTCAGGTTATATAACTTTTGGTTTAATTGTGTAGGAGTTAAAAGCGATGGATGAAAAGAAAAAAGGAAAGAAGAAGAGGAAATTTGATGACGATGATGGAGATGATGACGAAGAAGCCGTTGGTGTGAGAAAACGAATTAAAAAAGTGAAAAAAGTAAAAAAATAAATAAAATAAATGTTTATTCTTCATTGTGTCGTGATACTTTATGTACATCGAATTCCTTCGGGAATTTCTTGTCTTTAATTCACTAACAGAACGATTAAGTATTTCGTTTTTCAATCTTGGACTTGGAAAATTTACTGATGAGGTTAAATGCGATCTGCTACTGCGAAAAATCATTTCACCTCCTTAAAACTGTGATAATTTTATTTAATAGGATATTGTGTCGTATATAAGATTTGCTTGCAGTACAGATGTAAGACCTAGCAAGCCATAAAGAAAATGACCTCAAATCATACCATGTCAGGATGTACCAGGTAATTTCATATTTTTGTAAACTTTATTTTTACTTAAAGGGTAAAGAATGATAAATTGCAGTTTATTAGGGTGTGAGGTTAAATGAATTATTGCTGAAACATTAATGGGTATAAGTAATTGGTAAATGAAGTGCAGGTTTAGTATTGATTATAAATTAGGAAATTATCGAAAAACCAGAAGCCAATAATTGACCACACACACATTAACACTAGTGAAACTCAGCCATTCAAGCATTATTATTGTTTCTATTAGGTGAACTCAACAAACAAGTCAAGTAGTAGCAATGTGTCATTTGCTAACTTGAAAATTTACATTAAGAGTACCCTGTCATTCTTAAATTATTGTTAAATATACAATAACCCACAGAAGTTATCAGCAAATGTTTATCAATCTGTCAAAACAAAATTAATGTCTTCTTGTATAAAGTAGCAATCAATTTTAATCTTCTTTAGTACCTATTGATTAAACCAAAGAACATCCCATTTCCCATAACAACCCATATAAGAAGATACACAAAAAAAATCCTCCCAACCTTTAATTACTAACAACCTAACAACACTATATACTAACTACAAACAATTCCACCTTCAACTTTGCTTTCCCACCTAAACGTGACCTACTAACAAAATGAAGCCAAGCACTTGGACTGAAGAAATCGACCATAACCCATACACAAATAGACTCAAACATCTTTGGAACATCTTATTCTCAACATTTGGACTTGATATACATAATGGTACTAACTCCCCTTGTAGAATAACCATTTTACTAACAATAACTGTTATTATATTGGCAATTACCACTTACTATTCCATTGCAATTTTCTACATGATGTTCATTGAAGGCGCAATTGCAAGAGCAAGTTTCTATATGACAATATTAACCAGTTGTTACATAGCTATTTACAGTTTATGGATTTTCCATAGTAAAAGACACACCATAGCAAAGCTGTTAAGAAATTTAATTCAATATCTAAACAGAAATAGAGAATATGCAAGAAAAGTTTGGTCTGCGTGTTCAAAATCTATATTATGTTTAGTATTTATCTCAGGGTTGGAATCAATAGTTGGAATTGTGGATATAGTCATTCAAGATAATGCGACAATTTTGAATTACTCCAGTATATATATGATTGGAATAGACATCTCAGAAGAAAACTTGTATATTGCACGCTTATTTTTGTCAACCCAGTTCTTTTTTACCTTATTTGTCACTATGAATTTCGTCAATATTTCTGTTGGTTTTTTTGTCTTCATTTGTCATATTGTTTACTGCCGGTTCAAAGATATTAATTTGAAAGTTGAAGAATCTTTGAAGACACAACAAGTGCTAAGTAATCGTGTTACGACGGAATATCGCAGACAACATCAATATGTATGTAATTTAACATCTTATTTGAGTAGTTTGTGGTCTCCTTTGATTCTGTTCTGGTTGTTTGGGTTTATTCTTGGTGTATCTTTTGATTTGAGAGCTCTTTGGATGGGCAATTCAATTTTGTTTATGGTTGGATTTTTTTTGGATTTTCTGAGACAGTTGGCGCTTATTCTATGCTTGTTTAAAGTCTCTTCTTCGATTAATACTGAGGTAAGAACATTTTTGTTTTGGATGTACGTGGTTATTGTAATATTTTATTTTTTTAATAGGCGCATCGATTGGGCGAGTTAATTGTTTCTTTGCCTGTTTATAAACCGTCTAATACATCGAATGAAGAACAGGTAATCGCACTTACTAGTTAAAGACTCATAATTGCAGTAAAATATTCATGTAGTGTTTAGTTTTATTGCAGTAATTTTAATGAAATCTGCTGTTTTAAAGAAAGCTGCAATGTACTACCATATTAAATATTTTATTGCAGTTTTTAGCTGACGTTGTATAAAATTGTTAAATTTGGTCATTATACTTTCAGATGGCTTATTACATGAATTACTTATTATTAACTGAACGTTTAATTAATACTAAAGTGGGAATTAACGCATCTGGATTGTTCTTGTTAAATGCTTCAAGTTTTCTTAGTGTAAGTTTTACGCTTTTTATATGAGGGTATTATTGAAATGCTTCTTTTGTCCGATAGATGACAGCTACTGTTCTTACGTATGTTATTGTACTATACCAGTCTACATAATTTCAAGTAAATTTTGCAATTGGATACCAATATTGAGCTAGAGCTAGAGTAGATTATTGTATTTTCAGTTCAAAAACTATTTATAGAGGATTGTTATCATTATAAAAATAAATATTGTGATATTTAAACAAATCAATAAAAATGATTTTATCAATAAATAAAATAAATGATAAAATTATTCAAAAAGCAAAAGATGTTGGGATCCGGCACTTGATGGCGCTGCAGTAGGAAAAACAAGATGGCGGTGAGGTGAAATATTGTAATCGTTGTTGTTGTACATAAGCAGAGAATACGATTTGGAAATGTAGTGATACCTGCAAATGCAGTAAGTTATATTCGTTAACTAATCAAAACCATATCAAAATTACCTTAAGCAAACTCACATCTAATTTACTGACTGTTTAAACGCCATCGTAATCAAAATAAACACTTGATCTCGTGACCACGTTGAATTGATTAGACAAAACGTTGTCTTAAAAGCAAAATATAAACAAACGCGATAACGGTCATACGGTTTTTTATTTTATTTATTTTGATAGGTTAATTGGGAGAAGGCAAAATTATGAAGGCAGCCGATTGCAGATTAAAAGAAAATTGTAAACAACTCGATGACGTTGGGAAGAAATTTTATTAAAAATTAGACCCAAATGGCTAAAGCAAAGAACGGTATTGAAAAAAAACAAACAAACAAAACCATATTTGTTCATTCTTTTTAAACTGATTTATTTTAATCTTTCAGATCACCATCCAGGTGTGGGGAATTTTCTTCACGGTCGTACAAAATCTCCCAACCTTCCACCGATTGGTGTGTTTTGGGACATTGAAAATTGCCAGGTAAAATAAACGTGAATTAAAAATAGACTCAACTGTGAACGTAAAAACAAATTTTTCAGGTTCCCAAAGGAAAATCAGCAATGGCTACAGCTCAGTTAATTCGTAAAAGATTTTTTGATGGTCACCAAGAAGCTGAGTTTATGTGTGTTTGCGACATTAGTAAAGAAAGCAAAGAAATTATACAAGAACTAAATAACGCACAGGTTATAAACGTGTAAAACGATAAAAGTATGAAAGAGTTTGAATGTTTATTTTCATTTCAGGTGACGGTTGTTCATATAAATGCAACGGGGAAAAATGCAGCGGATGATAAACTTAGACAAAGCATGCGGCGGTTTGCTGACATTCATGGATCCCCTTCCACTATCATTTTAATATCTGGTGACGTAAATTTCGCTGCAGATTTATCCGACTTCAATCATCGTCGACATATCCGAATCATCGTTTTACATAATAATTACGCGCCAGAACCGCTTTTAGCTTGTGCTCATTTTCATTTAAATTTCGGTAGACTTTTATGCGATTTACCATTTCGAACGCCAGTTAGGGCAAGTTACACGTGTTTAAATACAAGTTGAAATTAATTAATTAAAAGAGTTTTTTTTTTTTTTACAGTCCAATGGGCATAACAATTGCGAATTATTAGTAACGAAGTTGCCCACCGATCATTCTTTCAATCAAATTCGTAGTCGTTTAAAACAGTTATCGGACAATTGTGGCGGGAGAGTCCTTTCAGTTAACCATTCAACAGCTTTAATTCGATTTCCGACACCAGAGGCAGCGCACAGGTATAATAAAATTCTTAAATAGTTAAAAAAGAATAATGGTCATTTCTTGGTCAATATGTGACACAATTATCACTTTTGATTAATATTAGCTGAAAATTGACCAAAATATTATCATTTTTTTAATAAGGAATATTTTTGAATTAAGCCTAAACCCCCTCTTTCCCTTTTATAAAAATATGGGTTAAACCCTAACCTCATGATATGCAAATGACATATGACGTAATTTGAA
>JAQGAS010000538.1:0-45141 GCA_034686365.1 Pachymerium ferrugineum | reverse complement strand
CTTACTTGCTTTATGAAACATTTCCCGTGTTATAATTTTTCCAGTTGTCGTTGAATCGATAAATAATCTACTTAAGTATAATATTTAAAAGTGTGTAAAATAAACCGTGGGTTGTCATTGCATTTCTATCGTTATATTTAAAGAGGTGGAAAGTATGCCTACTTGCTTCATAAAGTGTATTCAGAACAAAGTCTTACTTGCTTTATGAAGCCTTTCAGCCCACATTATAATTTTTTCATTTGTCGATAAATTAAATAAAATTTCTAGTAAATGAGGAAAACGACGCGGAATAATTATGCGAGTAATAAAGCTGATCCTTTGTCGTCCTTCATTTGCGCTCGCCGATGATGCTCGGTTCGTTCGTTTCGTTAATTTAAGGTTGTCCTTCGATTTGTTCTGGGAGACGCAACGAATACGAATAAGGTTTAACCAGTTTATCGCCAAATTCGAACGGTACAACTACATTCATTAAATAATGAGAGAAAAGTATCAAACGAAGGCGCAATGGCGAATAGCCGATAAGAGAGCGAGGCTTAAGCCTCTAATGTTAAAATAAATTGTGACTGATGCTTTTCATTGCCAAATCCGATTAAAGTAGTGAAAAGCGTAGCTGGATCTCAAAACACCAGAAATAGTTCCGCCAACAACAACATTCATGAAATTAAATAATAATAATTAGAGTAGAATCATGATTGTTCAGAACGAACATATTCGTCCAAGACGGATCGGAAACCTACCCGGAAGTGAAGCAAGGCAAGCCATCAACTTGTAAGCGCCCAATCAGAAACCAGGACATGTCAACAGTGGTTTCGGCTAGTGGGGGAAGGGCAAACTAAAGAATTTATGAAATTACATGCAGTAATACATGTAGTAAATCCCACCTTTTATGACAAGGAAACAAGAAATATTTTTTTTATTTTTTTGTGATGAAATAAAATGAAAAAAAAAATATTATTACTGTTTGTGGACAAAGTATATCTAACAATTCAGTATACCTAATTTCTTAAATTTAGCAAGTGGGCATTTTTACAGCCAGAAAATAACAAGAAGCATTTTAAATAAGGTTAATGCAACTGTATGATCTTATGGATTACTCTAGTTCATACCCGGCGAGACTTGATAGAGAGATGTAATACATTGAACACTCTTAGACCAAAATCGCACTCCAAATTTTATCTTATCAATAACAAAAGCAGTGTCCAGCGGTTCAAAGTTCATAAATGCGTCTCGCAATTCAATACAACTCCATCGCCCATGCGCCACCGTGCGACTTTTAGGTCAACATTAATTTCTGTATTTGTAAAGAAAAAACACCTGAAATTTAGGAGCCTTGGCTATGCACACCGCATATTTACTTATGATGATCTGAAGATAACCTCGAAGTCATCGTGTTAACGAATTTAAAGTTTGAAACTATTTTTTTAGAACCAGAGAAAAATGAGAAAATGAAAAAAGTCAGTTTCATTTATTCAAAATCTTCTAGATCTAAGTTTTCTCCTGCAAAAAAATTCCATAAATCTTATCTCTTTAAAATAATTCTTTTTATTTCTTTCTCACGTAATAAACCTTCTTTAAAATCCCTTTTTAATTTTATTTGTTTACATCAGGATTCTTATTGACAGGCAACTCTTCTTTCGCAGATTTTAATTTGAAATCAATTTTACCTCTTGAGTGAGATGAAAGTGTACAAGGTCGTGATCCTTTCACTTTACTCAGAGTTCTTCCATCATCGAGGGTTTGTATTGGTGGCAACGTAATAGGTCGGCTGTAAGAAATGTAACTCGCACTACTGGTCTTACAATCCCTTTCCTTTAATCCTTTTTTTTCAAGCGGAATCAATCGCATTGCTGCTTGTAACTTTTTTAACGGGACACCACTCGGTGTTAAATTAGTCTGCGTTCTTGAAAACGGAGATACCAGAGCTGTTGATGGTAAACTTGAACTCTTTTCTCCCCGCATTTGTAACCGGCTAGAAGAAACCGTTAACACACCATCCATTTCGGAAAAATTCCTGGGCGGGGCAGTGCTGAGTCTCAAATTGGGTAAATTTGTGAATTTACTACTTTCATACATTTCGCTACGTACAAACCCAATGTATGAACTCAAAAGTGTTTGCAGTTTATCGACAAGGTTCGTATAAAATCTATCGCTCAAGATGCCGGTTACTTTATCAGATAAATTTTTTACAATGTCAAAGGTCGTTTCTGCAGAGTTTTCTTTCTCAGAGTTGTGTTGACCGTCACTTGCTATCATTTCTTCATAACTTCCAGTTGTGGCAATTATTTCTTCTGCTGAAGCAGCATCGTGCACACGAATATTTTCGTCCGACATTGAACAAAAGTTATAAACACTTGGTGAATTTAACTCCATTTGAAAGCCTTCAACGATCAACTTCGAAGAATCGGCCAAAGGGGAATCAGCTGCTAGCTAAAAAAAAAAAAGTTTTATATATATATATATACGTTCATTTTAATTATTATTTATTTACTTACAGGTGACTTAAGAGAAGTTACTGCAGAAGTTTGGGGGAGAATTATAAAACCCTCTTCGTTTTCGGGCAAAATTTGCTGACCAATTATTCGGTAATGCGGATGTTTTTCTTTCCACAAACAACATTCATCAACTAAATCATTTTTACACTCTACAGGTTTTTCATCGTATAATAAGGAATCAATATCAATAAACATTTGTTGAATTAATTCATTCGATTCGCGGTCAAGTTCGAAATCATCAGCTGAGGAAGAGAAACTGGAATCTGTTTGCAATGATGAAGTTGTCGATTTCGCTGCCATCGGCAGTTGTTTTATAATCATTTCTGAGTCGTCCAAAGTTGGATGATTTTTAAGTGCCGATAAGGCTACACCACGAACCTCTAACACCCGCCGTGACTGACGGCTAGCCATCTGTTAGCTTTTTATCCGTGTTTTTTACGCCATCTTAGTATGTTAAATTCTCTTCTTTAGTCGATTTTACAAAACGATATTTTATTATCGTATACAATTTTAAAAGAGTAGAAAACTTTAAATTGTTCAAAGGACCAACATTTTAAAAAAGGCAACTGACAACAAAAAATAGAAATACCAAAATTTATATTGAAATCAAATTTTATTGACGAGTATTTACATCGATATCAAGAGCCATTATCTACATCCTGTAGTCGATTCTTTTGCATATAATGGGGCAACTGTCCCAACGCCCTCTGCGTATGGCGTAAACAGAGGTGATTAGACGCTGGTTGCCTCCCACCTTTTATTTTTGTTGTATAAATGGTGGGCGAAGTTATTAATTATTAAGCTTTAAACATTTTATTTTTTAAAATTGAACATGTTCAAAATCACCAAGCGATTATGCTTTAACAAGTCGACGTTTTTAAGGTGAGATTAGGCTTAGAAAGTAAAATTGATAACAAATCCCATATTTATTGTAGTTCATTTAAGTTGAAAACAATTTATGCATGTTCTGCACGAGCCCATCTCATTACCAATGCTTGAAAACTGCATTGGAATAGTAATAGTTATTTATGACATTATTTAAAACCTTTTGTCATTAAACTTTTAATTAAATTGTCATTACGATGACAGTAGTAATAAAACATAAGACATCGTCTTAAATGTCAAATTTGAATAATTATCAGTGTCAGATTGATATACTGATGCGGGTTCAGAAGTCGCCCGATTTAAATGGAAAAATTTAGGCGCTTCTAAAAACTACCAGTTTCGCACTGTCACACGTCATCAGCTATCTTAAAATAGAACATGAAACCAATTGAAAGTTGCGAAATTTGGCCCCTTTGGGTATCTATTTATTCACGCTCAGTTCTAAACTTAATTCTACTTGTATTTCCTTTAACAGGATAACTAGAATGGAACCCGTGTCATCTCTTCCCAAATTGAATTTCCCCGATATACAATTGAAGAATGAACCTATTAAGCAATATTTAAAGGGAAGTCAAGAACGAAAGGAATTGGAAGCTGCTATAGAAAAATATTCTAACGAATGTACCGACATTCCGATTGTGATTGGTAGCGATGAAATCCAGACCAAAGATGTCAGACAACAAGTTATGGTAAAAATCATTTCATAATTACCACAATAGACAGCTATTTATTATTTTATTACAGCCATTTAATCATTCGAGGAAAATTGCTCAGTACTATTGGGCTTCCTCCGTAAGTACAAAAATATTGTTTTTATAATTTAAATAAGTTTAAAAGCAAGAATTTACTTTTAGGCGATTATTCAACGAGCAATTAAAGAAGCAGTTGATGCTCGTGAAAAATGGGAATCAGTACCCATGCCTGAAAAAATAGACATATTATTGAAGGCTGCAGATTTAATCGGAGGAAAATATCGAATGGATATGAATGCTGCAACGATGTTGGGCCAGGGAAAAACTGTTTTTCAAGCAGAAATTGATTCTGCTGCAGAACTCGTTGACTTTTTACGGTTTAATGCTTATTTCGCACGTGATATGATGAAGTATAACCCTATTAGTGAAGATAAAAATATTATTTTGAATTCTCTTCGTTATCGAGGATTGGAAGGTTTCATAGCAGCTGTTTCACCATTCAACTTTTCGGCTATTGGAGGCAATTTGGCGACTGCACCAGCTTTAATGGTAAACTATTATTAAAACTAGTTGGCCGAAACTGAGAAATAAACTAAATTTCAGGGGAATGTTGTGCTTTGGAAGCCATCTGACACTGCTATTCTATCAAACTACGTAGCCTTTAAAGCTTTTATGGAGGCTGGTTTTCCTCCTGGTGTTATTAACTTTGTTCCGGCTGATGGACCAGTATTTGGCGACACAATTGTTAAATCGCCTCATTTGGCTGGGATCAATTTCACTGGCAGTGTTCCGTAAGTATAGGATGATTTATTGCTATAGTTAATAATAAATTTTAATTTTAATTTGATTATTCCAGCACATTCCAACATTTATGGAAGCAAGTTGGGGAAAATTTATCAATTTATAAGACGTTTCCTCGTTTGGTTGGAGAATGTGGTGGAAAAAATTATCATTTTGTTCATCCTTCTGCAGATGTAGACACTGTAGTTACATGCACAATTCGAAGTGCATTTGAATATTCTGGACAAAAATGTTCGGCATGCTCGAGATTTTATGTGCCTCAGTCTATGTGGAATCAAGTATGTATATTATATAAAAACAGTAAAATTGAATAATGTTATTTTAAAATTGTGGTATTACAGGTCAAAGAGGGAATGGTGAAAATCCACCAGCAAATTAAGATAGGCCCTCCAACTGACTATGAATCTTTCTTGTCATCTGTAATTGATGAGAAATCTTTCGATCGCATTAAAAATTATATCGAATATGCAAAAAACAATAGCAAGACTCTTACAATAATAGCAGGAGGAACATGCAATAAATCGTAAAATTTCATAAAATATGTTTTTAAAACCAAGTTAGAACTTAAGTTTCTCTTTTTAGAAACGGTTATTTTATTGACCCAACTATAATTCAGACACTAGATCCGAATGATAAATTGATGAAAGAAGAAATTTTCGGACCAGTTTTAACAGTGTATGTTTACCCGGATGAAGAATTGAACACAACTTTGGAACTAGTCGGTAGTACCACTCCGTACGCCCTAACAGGAGCTGTATTTGCCCAAGACAAAGAATTTTTGAAAACTGTGACTGAAAAATTAAAAATGACAGCTGGAAATTTTTATGTTAATGACAAATCCACTGGAGCTGTTGTGGGACAACAACCATTTGGTGGCGGGCGTTTATCAGGTAGTTTTTGAACAGTTTAATAAACAATATTATCTTAATAAATATTATTTGATTAATAGGGACTAATGATAAAGCTGGGGGTCCGCATTATCTTCTACGATGGACAACGCCTCAGACCGTAAAGGAAACGTTCGTACCTCAAAGAGAATGGAAGTACCCCTATATGGAAAATTAATGTATTAAAAAAAATGAATGATACCAAATAAAATATTAGCTTTAAAAAAAAATTGAACAATGCAATTATTTTATGTTGCATAATATTAAAGACAAGTGCTATGTTAGCACTGTATTGTGGTATGGTATATAATATCTTGATAATTAAATAAAAATAGTATATTAAATAGATGTTTGATCTATTATTTATTGGTTTAATTTTCAAGTCTTCTATAATGTTTTTAGAATTTAAGTTCAAATACAAGTTCTATTAGCTTTGCTTCTGTCAGTGGGTTTTGTGTGCTACATTAGATAGACCATAAATATCAATTTAGGCATTCAATCTGAGGCGATAGGTGGCAATGGAGTTACAAAACAAATTTATTCACTTTTGGTATTTTAAAATAAATTTCACTATTATTTTTACAATGTCTTTGAGTTCTTTAATAAGTTGGCTTCGGTTGTTGTGTCGGCAGAAGGTTGAAACGTTCTTTCATAAGAATTCGTTGCCTAGAATATTTATCTTCAGGTGAAAACCGAGCTGAAAATACAAAATATTTCAATTTCATATTTTGTTTATCACGATAATGCTAATTTATTTTATTGAAATATATTCGACGATATTTAATTTGCATAAAACCTGGATGCGCTGATAATGCTGGGCTCCCATCCGGCGCCGTTCTCTAGAAAGTTCCATTATTAATATTCCTTTTAGTATCCAAGCTAACTAATAAACTCACCTTCAACGTATAAACCCTCACACCAACGTCATTCATATAATAATACAAATACATCTTTTACGTCTAAAATAGCACGTTGAATCCGTGTGGGTCAATTACACAACTCAACTCTGGTAAGAAGCGACACCTTTCGATCAAAATAAGAACTTTTTTAACTTGTAGTATCGTCCTGTATCTATCGAGCAGGTGATATACGACGTATTTTTCAATCCCACAATTCTTTTCGTCTGACATCATCGTCCGAAACTAACCGCCATTTGTGTTGTGCTTTGTTCAAAATCAGTCGCAATGGAAAAGAAATCGCAAGAACTTCTGGACTTGTCTCTAGACGAGATTATCAAAATGAACCGCAAGTCCAACCCAATCCGAGGAAGACGAGGAGGCCGCGGCGGGCGCGGTGCAATTTCTGGCAGATCACGTGGAGGAGGAATCGGTGCCCTTCGAAGTAGAACAATCCGAGGAAGAAGCCGGCCAATGCCGTACAGTAGAGTAAATTAATTACCCTGTTTTAATTGTTTACAAAGTTTCTGATTATTTTTTTCACTCTCAAATAGCCCAAAGAACTACCCGAGAAATGGCAACACGACATGTTTGACGGTGGATTCTCTACAGGCAGAATCACACGATCAAATTTTGGTGGTGGTGGTGGTGGAAAATTGCTAGTCAATAATCTAGATTATGGTGTATCAGATTCTGACATACGTGTACGTTTAGAAATTTAATCTGTTTACAATCAATTAATATTCGCCTTGTTGTATAGGAATTGTTTATTGAGTTTGGGCCGTTAAAGAAAGCTTCCGTTCATTACGACAGATCAGGTCGATCATTAGGCCAAGCTGATGTTATTTTTGAAAGACGCCCAGACGCATTAAAAGCTCTGAAACAGTATAACGGCGTGCCTTTGGACGGTATTTTTAGTTTTTATATTTCATTAAACCGAATTTTATTGGCAAATTTCGCCGGTAGGTCGACCGATGAAAATCTCAATTGACGGTGTTGATGGCGTACGAAATGCCGCCGCTCAAAAATCAAGCAACAACAACATTGGAACTCGGAGAGGGTCTTTTGGAGCTGGAAGACTTGGGTAGGAATTGGTTTAATTGCATGAAATTTTAAATGTTTATTTGTATTAAAATTCAAGGATTTCTTCTAGCGGTAGACGAGGCCGTGGAGGACGCGGCGGCGTTGGACGTATGGGGCGAAAGATGCCAACAGCTGAAGAGCTAGACGCTGAATTGGATGCGTACGTTAACAAGGTTTGTTGCAACTTAAAAAGCTTTAAAAGACAAATTTTCAAATTATAATTTATTACAGATGGAGATAGAATAAATAAACAAAATCGCATCTGACATTCATTCTTCGAATCATTCATCGTTTTTATTATTTTATTGTTTTATAACGGTAGATCAACGCATTGAGGAATAAGAAAACATGATTATGTTCAGATGTTATGTTCATGAGAAGAAGTGTAAAATTATTATATTGTTTACAATCCTCTGTATTGTCGGCAAGGTGACCGACGTTTTAAAACTTTCACACATTTGCGAGTTGTTTAACAACAGAATAAATTTCTCCAGTATGGATGATTTGAAGTCTTGCATTCACTTGAACTTTAAAAATGAAAGGCTTACACACTTTCACTATTTGCAATGGCATTAATTTAAAAGCAAACATTACTTCTGATACCCAGCATTACAATGTAACGTAGGAATTACTGTTCGTTCAATTACTTTTTGAGCGTGACATCAAATGTAACACGATACTGTTTTGACATTTCTTAAATCTAACGGTGTAAAACAATGAACCTTTTTTTTTATTTTGGCAACTAAATTTCTGCAAATGCAGTAACAAAAAATTCTATAAGTTATCTTGTTGAGTTTAGCTTGTTTCAAATTTTCCGTCTGGGTTCTGGGTTGGTAACTTGTTATATGTGCTTATTGATTGCGTTTTTCAGTCTTTTGTTCAGAAACTTCTGCTGCCTCAAAATGCAAGGCAAATATTCACGGCACGTAAAATTATTTTAGTTAAATTGAGTTCAAGAATGGTCAATTTAAGTAGTAGCTTGTCATGCAATTACGTAATAAAACCGTTAGATAATTTAAACCTATAAATTAATTTTAGAAAATAAGATATAGAAATACTAAATTCATTATCTAATAATACATGTTTCATTTCATCTTTTTGTTTATACAAAAAACACGACACACAGACACCAACTAAAAATTCATTTCACAAACTTTCTTGGCTGGCAGATTTCTCCACTACGTACGTCATAAATAAAAAAAAAAAGATTCCAGAAAATTTACAATTAGCCATTTCAATTTCTTTCATTTTTCAGACAAAAGAAAATTTCGTAAAAAGATAAAATCTGGGTCATCAAATACAAAAGTTGTCATTTTTTCTTTAAATTTCCATCACTCATAATCTTTTTAAAATCCTTTTTTTGTCTTTCAAACATTTCTTTTTATCAGCGGCAACTTTTTTATCCCCAGCGTGCTTTTTCGCCATAGGCCCATCTGCCTTTTGATTGGATGTTGAACAACTGTCGAAGTCTTTGGAGGACTTGGGAGCTTGCGCATGGATTTCAGTCATCATCCGTGCTCTTTGCGAGTAATCTTCGTATTGTTCCAATAACATTTTCCCAGCTTCTTCATTAAGTGCTGACTCAGCATTAGGAACAATCAGCAAACATTTTATCGTCTGAAAAATAATTTTTATGTCAGTAATTGCTGAAATTCGAACAGATACATTTACTTTGCTAGAATGTTTTCAGTATAATTGCAGCTGGCTCGTACGGACAAAAATGTAGTTTCGCTCTACAACATATTACCAAGGCTAAAACTACAGACATCAAGCCACAATCGAGAACTTTGTTATTCCAGCAAAATAAATTTTCAATACGAACTTTGTTAAATACTTACTAATAGTACGTGTTTTATACCGAGATCTGATTTCCAATCTTTCTTGAGTGTATTAACGCATATCTCGCCATTTTTGGCCACATTTGGATGGAATATTTTTGTGACAAAATACCCTTTTGGTGGTGCTGTGGGAAAATCTTTGCCAAGAACGACTTTTACCCGAAAAATACCCCCTGCGTAAGGTGTTCCAGCTATATTTTTTAAATAAAACAAAAAAAAAAATTTTTTTTTAATTTTTTTGAATTAGACAAAAAAAAATATATATAATGTTATACCTGGTCCTTCTATCGTTGCTTGTATGTCAGTTATGTCTTCATCGTTTATAAATACTTTAATGCCTTCGGGAGGATCGTTTACCATATCCCATAACTCTTTGGACACTTGACGAATTATTTGTGGTGATAAGTTTTCGACGTTAGAGCACTGAAAATAGCAGAAGTAGGAATACTATTATTTATAATACACTGTTCAAATGTAAATATAAATTTTCCACTACATAAGCAGTGCCTAAGTTTTGAAGCTTCACCCTTGAACCTTCATGGTGAAGCCATATTGATCTTTAATATGTATGCGTATAATTAAAAGAAAGAAATGGCATACGGGATAAGATTAATAGTAAGTGGAAAAATAAATAGAAAATTTATTCTTACCGAAGCCATAATCAACTCCAAGCAGCAATCCTCCAGTAATTGCTGGGACTTGGGGAAAATGCGACGGCAGAATAACGAACGAGTCTCAAACAGGAAGTAAATGGTGGAATTCAAAATCAAAATCTGGCCAATCGGATGCAAACGATTTTTCTCAGTTTTAAAATATTTGTATTACTATCAATGATAGAAATCTTTTCTTCATATGTGTAAAATGTGTCAAAACCAGGTAACAAAAATTGTTGTATTAAAAAACAGAAATATGCAGTGATGTCATTCATTAACGATTGGTGTGTAGGCAATCTGCTACAGGATGACGTCACCTTTGAAATCATTAATCTCAACCACAGTCACTGTGAATCTGTCACAACGGAGAATCGTTAATAGAATGTAAACGAAATGGCGGCACCATCTAGAGAATCGTTAGGCGTGAGTCAAGATAGTAATCATAATAAAATGTGTATAATTTTTAAGGACAATAGTTGGTTAAAATTGATATAATAAGTCTTTTACGAATAGTTAATTTTTTAAGACAGCTGTAAACAAAACGATCCTTAAAGATTAAACATGAAAACTGATATTAAAAATTCTGTTTTATTTCTAGGCTAATGTGTCAGCTGGTTCAGCAGGGACTGGAACTGACTCGATGCTAAATCCGAATTTAGGCTCACTGAGAGCTGGCTTGGACAGTGACACAAGTATCAATTCTGAAGAAAGTATTTTTTAATTTATATAAATTAAACAAATAAGCCATTTTGCGTTTACTGACAAGAATTTACTTAAAAAGAAACAGCTCGTTTAATTTAAAAATTTTTTACTCTATAAATAGAATTTGAAAGTCAGAATGAGCAACTTGAAATACTCATTGGAGACCTGGAGAGAAGTTTTAATTCATCTTTACGCTGTTCTAATATGGAAAAGACCTTTTTATCCTCTGGTCTTGTGGGCAGTCATTTCTTCCTTTTTTGCGTAAATCAACGTTTTACAATTGGTTATAACTATACGTTATCAACTGAAATCTAATTCTTAACAGCATTGTGTATTACGCTGAATTAACTGCACTGACAACTTTAGCAATTCTCAGTATCTTTGCGGTACTCTCCGACTACCTTGTGCCTTTGATGCAAACTCAATTCTTTGACCCAGCTTTATGGACGGGAGTGAAAGAAAAGAAATATGAAGAAGTCTGTATGGGTATTGCTTGTGCGCAAGAAAGGATGTCCGGACTTCTGCACACTCTAAACTCTCTAAAGCGCAATAGACCGTCTGCAGTAAGTTCTATTAACTACAGTCGTTAACAGAGTTAACAAATAAATTCTTTAGTTAATGCAAGTTATTTTTTTATAGTATTTTCTTATTGTTTTGATGGGCCTTCTTGCTGTGGCATGGATTGGCAGCTTAATGGACAATTTGCTCTTAACGTATATTTTTGGTATGTATTCACAATGCACTTTAAATACACTGAATTTAATATTCACAACGTTTAAATGCGCAAAATAATTTAATGTCTACTGAGTTCAGTGGAACGAAGCTTGCGACCGCCAAAAAATTCTTTATTTACGCCATAAAAGTAGAATGGCATCTCCGTGCTTATGGTTCAACCTGATTAAGAGTTGTCCGACATTATTTTGTGGGTCCACCAATTTTAGTTAAACTGAGATAGCTTAAATTTGCTAAATTAGGCCAATCCTAACTTAATTTTAACTAAAATTGGTGTAAAGTACACCAACACTACTTTTTGATGAGAGCCATTAGTTCGCGCATGTAAACGAAATGACGAACAAATTATGAGTTTGGATTTCTGGACCCGAAAGATCTGATTTCCTTCTGTTAAGTTCAGTCTTCCTTGGTCAATTCTACTTCACTTGAATTAATGAGGCGTTTACGGAAATTTCATTTTTAGAATTTATTTTACTCTGAAAATAAGTCCTAAGTCTAATAATCGTTTTTCCCATCCGCATGAAGTTTATAAAGTTAAAAATGAACTGTATAATTCAATTTGTGTTAATTTCTTCTTATATGCGCCTGTTACTAATTAATGAGAGGTTTTTTTCGTTTTGTTTCGAGTTTTTTATTTTATTTGTCAACTATTTTGTGCTGACGAGATATTAATAACTGAAATTTTTAGTGTGCACTGGTATGATGGTTCCAGGACTAATTCACAGGGGCTATTTACACAAATATTTTGGTTGTGCATCTTCAAAAAAGAAGAAAAAGAATTGAATTTGTACTAGATGGATTGTTTGTAAATATATTACACTTGAGCTTTTTAAAAAAAAATTAAGAAAAGCCAATTGCAGTGTTTAACTATTTATTGAATCTTGTAATACACTTACTTGTTTATATCTATATAATAAAATATTTTTATCTGTCATATTTAGAAAAACTTTTTTTAATATCAGGAACGAAGTCTCAAAAGTTTGATTAATGTTTATATGACTTTAAAAAACGTAAAAAAAGCATTGAAAATAAAATAGAATAGTTAACTCTTTGAAATCTGTTTTCAAAATTTTTATGCGCAGCAATGAAAACATGCAAAGCCTGATATACCCATGGTCAATTCTGTGCGTCTCAAATTACCATTTCTTTGCACAAATTTTTTTTTCGAGATCTGCTCAGTATTAAGTGTCGACTGGTTATTTTTCAGTTACAGATTATGGATTGAAATCATGTAATATCAGAAGTTTTTTTTAATTCTGCTTACATTAGTGCCCTGAACCCAAAAACTGAAATAAATTTTTAATATTAAAATGACGATTTCCATCATTGACTTATTTATGAAATTTTCTTCCAGAAATTCGTTAATCGATATGTCTTCAAATTATTCCAATGAATTTTTTTTTATTTATTATTACAGTAATCGTAATTTTTCATACTTTCAATCCACGCGGTTTAATGCTATTAAAATTGTAAAGGAGTTTTTTATGGTCTTCATTAGATTTTGTATGTATTGATCTATTGTACAGTTTCAATTTTTGAATGATGCATGAACGTGGAAGTAAAGCACTCTTCCCTAAAGTTCATTCTCAGAATGTTAGAAAAGGATTGTAAGAGGCGTTGAATTATTGAATGTGTTTGCAGGGGATTTCTTAAAGGTTATTGGTAAAATATTTTTTAAAATGTTTTGTAACTACTTTTTGTGTAGCAAATGAAATCTGTTTATAAAATCCCATATTTTTTTGATTGCTATCTAAGTTAATGTTCACAAAAAAGTTTTCCCTCTCGATGCGTAAACAATACATTTTCTACAGTCATTTGTCCCTGAGGAACAATATTTTTGAATTAAAGTTCCGCAGTGTATGATAGAGATTAGTAATATATACTTCTTGCTTAAACGGTTAAGCTCTCTCTGTAAATGAATTCCAAAAATTCATTTCGCGGTTAATGGAAAAATTAATTAAAATTGCTGCGTTACTCAAAAAACAAATTTTCTTTAAATCCTAAAATTGCAAAACTTTGAGGAATTCTTTTATTACATGAAAATAAATGGCGCGCCTGCTTTGACTTATTGCTTTGCTAGGGTTTGAGATTTTCGTTCTAAATATAGAATAATGGCACAGAGCTTTCGGCTTTCATGAAATAACGCGTTAAAGTTTAATTTGCATGATTATACAGAATCATCATTCGAATCAATAACATTCCCACTCCACTTTTACTCAATTAAAAAAATCAAATTCCCACTACCGCCAAGAGGGCAAATATTGAATTAACTTAGGTACTTATAGATTTCTCTTATCTCAACTCATGATTATCCCACCCTTAAACGACGTCATTAACGTCCCCCCTGTTGTGTTGTGCTCTAACTGAGAGTCAGTAACCAGAGCCAAACGATGCCCAAGAAAAGGAGTGTTCCCATCCCACCCGTATCCCACATTGAATCACCCAGTTCTCTCAATGCTTCCAGCCACAGCATTTGAATCTATTCAACCATTCAACATCAAGCATTCATCCACGTGTTGAAGAATGATTGTTGTACTCTAGTTTTGATGCCACACTCAATTGCTTTAAACAAGAAGATTATATTTGTTTCGCACTTCAGCCGCGATCATCATTGGTAATGTAAGCAAAAAAGTTGAATCTTGCATTTATTAAGATAATATGAAGAATGAAAGCGAATTTTTTTTACAGAACTTTTTGGATTAGTTACAAGGTGTCACTTCGGTTTCATAAGGGTGGGATTTTATCTTTTTCATAAATATTTTTTTTACTTATTTTTTTAACAATATTAATTTTTTTATTAAATTGCATCGGGCCTACACACATTCGTTTTTATTATAAAAAGAGTATTTTCATTTTTCAATTTCAGGCAGTCAAGTTTTTAATAGTTGGGCAGAAGTCACATAAAAAAAATTTTATAATCCGAGTTGAACGATTCTGTGACATGCATTCCCAACTCTGTAGTGACGTAGTGTTATACTACTCATTAAAATGAGTCAATAACGTTATAAAAAAAGTTTTATTACGTGCAGAATATAATTATGTATTCTGGAGGGTTTTACCTAGACGATAAAAGAATCAAAAGGTAGGATGCATTGAAATCCCTTGCTACTCTCGGCAAATTCTTCAAACTGTCAATGACTGAGTGTGATGGATTATTCAGCCAGGATTTTAGCTCTTGAATATTATCCAGCATAATCAACTCTCGGAACTTTATTCTATTTGGCTTAAAACAGATTTTTGGCACTGTTCCGAACATTTAACGGGCATTGTTCGATTGGTAATCCTTAGTGTTCCGCGCTAGGAATTAAAAGTAATTACTTTTACAAAACCAATTGATTACAAGCAGTTGCAGCTGCTGAATGGAATATGGTAAAGGGAATTTCTTGATTTTTTAAAGTCGTAATATACTACATGAAACCATTAATAATTTATAAGTGTGTATACAATTGTTTTGCAATGTTCAGAAATAATTTATATGTAAAGAGAACCTCTAAAAAAATTTATTTTTAACTTTCTCATTTCTAAATAAATAATTAATAATTTATTACACGGCACAAAAACAAATTACTGCCTGAATTCGCTGCCAATTTACACGTAGCAAAAATACAAGTATATAATTTTTTTTGTCAGGACTTTAACAAGATGACTTGAATTTAGTAGTTGCACAATTTTTACTGTAAATCTCGAATTTCTTCAAGTTGATTCAAAATCTCGTTTGATAATACTTACAAGACTGACTTTTGACTGAATTTTTAATAGCAGAAAAGCTGAGACTAGTAAGTACATAAATGAGAATTTATATTCAACATTAATTATATCACTTACAAAAATTCTTCTGCATAAACGTCAAGTGATTAATATATTGGAGTCAAAAAAAACTTTGAACCCCATTTGTAGATTCGTACCGGAACATTCTTTTTGACTTATTTGCTAACTAATTAAAATTTTTCATTAAAATTTAATGATTTGTAGGTGCAGCATATAAAATTGATTCTTTAATTGAATTTGAATTGCATAATAAGTTGCGGTAATCCCTTAAGAGTTTTCAAAGAGCAAACCTCTGAAGTATTTTTTAAAGTGTTATCTTATCGTTATTGTATAGAGACCCGTTCAGCGTCTTGGGGGGCTTGCTCTCATTGATCCAGTTTGGGTTCTAACTTTAGACTTTCGATAACTTGAACGTAGTGTCAATCTCATTTGAAGTTGATTTACACCTTCTATTGTCTCCTTTTAGTGCAATATTTTATTGATGCAGTCTGTGCGCAGATTCAACTGAAATTGCTTTTTGCCCTCTGTATAATTGCAGAGGTGGTTGGATTTTATCAGCTAATGCTTTTGCGGTGAGTTTTTCCAACTTTATAGTTCTTTTAAGTCCCTTTCGTAGGGTTCTACAGTCTTAAACTAAAATTAAATTTTCTAAGTGTTTAGGTAAATTCTAACTAATTTTTTAATCGCTTTTTAACAAGGATATTACTAAATTGAATGCATACCCAAATCAATTATCGTGAATTGTAAATTCCCATTGGACAGTTTTATCAATCTTAATTTAGAATAATTTAGTAATGATGTGTTAGAGTAAATTACTAAAAATTACTACATCGATTTTAATAATAACATGATTTGTAGGCACAATTTAAAATTCATTTGTAGTAATTCATTTTTAGGGATACGCACAACAGATTGGTGCTTATACGGTAAGCTTATACTTCTTACAGACTGTAACAATAATTTTTTATTTAAAGGCAAAAAGCGTTCAGTTCTTCAAACGCGGTTCCTCATCTCAAAATTGGATACTTCTACAACATCCTGTCATGAAAATTTCAATTATTTAATGCATCTGCATCTTTCATTAACAAATCTTCGTGATGCGACTAACATTTTCTCTATTCTTATATTATAAATCAAGACCACTTTAATTTAAGCCTTGAAGATTTCGCACGGATCTCTTGTCTAATAAAAGAATCCACGGGAAATTGTAAGAAATCAGATAATCTTCGACTTGGGGTTCAACGAAAAACGTTTTGATGACAGTTTGGAAGTACGTGCAATATTTGGATTGCAAGTTCCATTTGGAGGTGATAGCAGAACGGATGATGGAATCGCTGCAACATCCTTGGAACACGAAGACGTGCTCACGTTTAAGCACAATGTGCGTTTGCCATTTAATAAAACACTTCTTCAATCCAATACAATATGGAATGAAAAAATTGAGTCGAACTGATCCATAGTGTTTTTGCGTGATTGTTGTGATCAAAAATTTACAGCGTTTCGTTCGATGTGTGGAGAGGATGAAATATGAAATGGATGAGCATTTGAGAATAAAAATTAAATTATGGTAAAATTTGTGCATTAAAGATGAAGTGAAGGGGTTTAAATTTTGACTTGAATAATACGTACTATATTAAAAGTATTAATGAGTGCGACTTCAGATTGTTTGTGGAATGTTTTGATCTTACGATGAGAGTTCATAATTTTTTATCAAAAGCGATTTCCTTAATTTTCCATCCAAATCCGATGTCGAAATTTGTACGTGATAAAATATTAAGTGACGTAATAGTTAATGCAATAGGTGCTGACACAGCGCCCCTTCACGCAGTAATGACAATTTTTAAGCCTAATTTTTTTTACATGTCATGTCTGACAACGCGTGTATAAAGAACAAGAACGGCACTTGTAAAGCTGACACATTACAGTAAGCTCATGTGGGATTTAAAAAAACCCGTGCTTAAAATTTGAACATACCTTAGTTTTAATATTAATAATTTTTCAGAATAGGAATCAAACTTGAACGTAATTCGTCCCCGGTTGCATCTTATCGGTATGCGGTAAGAAGAAAATAAAGGTGAGCGGCTGAGTGCCATTACTTACAACTCAAGTGTTAGAACCTCAATTATTTTGGTCATTATTGGCTGTCATAAGCTTCGCGTTATCGGAATAAAGCTTATTTATACCTCAGGCTCTCTTAGTTTTGTCCATGTTTTTCGATATTTAAATTGTGAAGGTGCGGCCTTTATCTTTGGATTCTTTTCTACGAAAATAAAACTCATACAGTTTATTTTCAATTTGAAGATTCCAAATGATGATGGTGTATTAGGATTCTCTCGTCATTTCATCGTGGTAAAAACCAAGGACAGAATTGGACACATTCTTACAAGGGCAGTTTGGGTGGTTTTTTTAGGAAATGAGAGAGCGCACTGCATTCACTACAGCAAATTCGATTGCTAGGACAAAGTTTAATTAAAATCAGAGCACAAGGAGAGTTGCATTACTGAGCCAAAATCTCGACTGTTGAAAGCTTTGTCCATACCGAGAGATTGACACAAGTTTATTTGCGATTTTGATTTAGAAAAGAAGAAAGTAATATCGAAATTTGTTTGAAATTAGGTAGTTTTACAGTTGAGTTTAATCTTCAATTTACTTACTTTGGATTGAACTGCATTCGCTGTACAATCTTTTGAAATTTACGCTGCAGCTTACTTTATTAAGGTACGTGTTGCTGCATTGTAAATTGCATGGTTTCATGTTATTTGATTTATACAAAGCGAAATGCCACATTGGTAAAGCAAGTGGGCCTTCTGGTACATTTTCAGAGTAAACACGGAAATCATTCTTTACCTGTGATTCTTTTAAATGTTGACCAAATAAGTGTATGAATTTTAATTAAGGCCATTTGCAACATTAAGTTATTGTGTAGAAACTTTAACTAAAGGTGAATTATTGTTTAACATAAGATTTAGAGAAAAGTGGTCATACTGCCTTTCATATTTTTGATTTGACTAAAATATTTACAGTTTCTATTAATCTTTAAAGAGTAATGTACCTTTAAGGGAACCTGACCAGGCACTTTTATCTTTTTACAATGTGATGTTTTTACAAAGCAGAAATCGTTATGTGAGTGGTCTCAAAGCCGATAGATAAACGAATACTTGCAAATACTAACTTTTGGCATTTTAATCTGTAAAAGCTACGGAATTTGATATTGTACAGGCTAACACTGAACTAAACGATAAATGCTGGAAAGAAGGGATGCGGAAATCGACATTTAAAGTAGCTTAGTAATGTTTTATAAGTGACTGCAGTGCATCAAGCAGAACTGGGGAGCGAGAAACTGATAACAGTGTTATAGAAAACAAAAGTTGATATTATGTCAACATGAGTGACTGTCACCTCTTAACCTGCCAAACACATAACTGAGCGTTATCCTTCATATCTGAGTTGATGGAATGAGAAACGAAGTGATTATTCTCAACTTCCATATTTTCAGCTTATGATTTTTTCATTACATTAAAGCGGGAATGAAAGAATATTAACAAAACTAATTAAATTTTCTTGACTTGTTTATATGTGAAGCGAACTCAATTCGTTTTAGTCAAATTATGTAAAGGGAGTTTTTTTCTTTGCAAGATTAGGGCATCCCCCCACCCCCCATTTGTTACAACAATATTTTCAAAAACGAATTTTTCATTATTTTTCTTTTTCACTAACTTCTTTTCGTTTGATTAATTTTATATTTAATTAAATTTCAGTTTTTCTAATTAGGAGTAAAGCAATTAAAGTAGAAATAGTAATACGTGATTGCATTTATTCATTTCTGGGGAGAAAAAAACGAATTTTCTTTAGTCAATGATGAATTCTCTAAATCGACCAGCACAATATGCAGGTCATTTATTATATGTCAACTAATATTATTTTGCTGTACATTTTAGTGAGTTATTGGTTCTTTTTTTAGTTTTATTCTATTCAATAATATATAGGGCAACTGTTTCTGAAGGAATTATTTTTCTTTGAGGGAATTACTTTTCTCGATTAGGGATGGGTTCATCAGTAAAGCTATTGCTATTTTCAACTTCAAGTAATAGTGAAGTTATTTCAACAATTTACACTGACATCATTGTTCTATTATTTAAGTGCAGACGCTATTAATGATGACTGTGCCTTACATTTCGGTCTCGTTTTACAAGTGACAACAGAAATTTTTTCCTATTTTGAGATTTTATAGTGTATAGAAAAATAAATCTAAAATCCAAAATTTTAAGTCATTTTTAATCACAGTTTGATCACTTTTAATAACCCACTAATGGCTAGATCAGAAAAATCCATAATAATGGTCATCTACTTCTGATCCAATGACTAAAATATGATCAATGACTAATATATAAATTTATTCACTTAACATTACAAAAAATTATCCAGCTCTATTAAAAAGTTGTGGGCATTTTAATCACATATGGTCAGTTTTTTTGATGATAAAAGTCCATTATCTCCTGATCAAATGACTAAAGATCACTTTTTTAAAGTCATTTTTGATCATTTTGTAATCACAAAACAGTAATCAAACCTAGTTGATCAGTAAATTGATCATCAATGACTATACAAACTAATGAGAAAAAGATTCTGATTAAAAATAATCAAAAACTGGCCAATTTTTTTTGTATGTGGAGGGGGGGGGGGCATATTTTGAAAATTGTAACATTTCTTAGTCTCGTTCACTAACAACTATTGATATTTATAACTTTAGGAGAACGTAGCAACATTCTGGTTTCAAGTTTCATTTGGCGATAAAGAACGAAATGACAGCATCGCATGTGTCGTTCATCGTTGGGAGCTAAAAGACATGTTTTCGTTGAACAGTATGTGAGTTGCCATTTAACAGATTACTTTACGTCTGTGACATATCAGATGACTTGGGTAGATAAACAAAGGCGATCAAAATAATATACGATTGTTTTTGACCAAAGGTGCCTTAAAGAATTGCCAGAACATTCAATAGAAAAGGAAAAAAAAAAAAGATAGGACATTGCAATATATTTTTTTTGTTGGTAGAAGCTTAGCGCATCCTCATGTTTGCCTTTTATATTTAGCCCTTCTTATTCGTAAAAGGGTGTATGGATTTAAATTAAGGTCAGACATGGCTAATTTCGGTTGCGAAAATTTTGATTAAAGTTGAGATAACGCGCAATAAATTGGATTCCAAAACATTGGAATTTTGAAATTGTTATATTAAATCCTGTATCCATAACCCACTACAGTAATTGTGACCAATATACACCAAAGAGAATTAAGTGCAAGAGCTCATTAAATATTAAAACATTTTAGCATTATCTGAGCTTGTTAAAGAAAAATTTCTTAATGGATTCGCATTAAAAAAAGATGTTTACAATCAAAATCACTCATCAGTTTTAATCTCCTGAATTTTACAGATAAATTTTTCATTCAGTTTCAACATTCATCGTGTTATCGTGATTAAATTGAAGTTCAACCGTAGGGAGTGACACTTGTCATCCAGCTGGAATTGATTTGCATACATTTACCTATTGGAGTATATTATAGGCCTACTTGCAATAAGTATAAATTCAATATTGAAACTCCGATATCGTCAACATTTCAGTAGTTAATTTAATATCTATTGAACAAATAAAAGATTTGTTCCTTGCTTGTCTACACCAGTAATTGTTCCTAAAACATCGCACAACAAGGCGCACTTTGTGCAAAGGTTTCCCCCTCGTTACAGTTTATGATCAGTGTAAACAAAGCCTTGACTGCTCCAACTTGTAGATTACACCAGTAGAGGGCCTTAAATGATGCCGATTTTACTGATTATGCATGTGGAGATAAGGAAATGAAAGGTCAATTCATTTATTGACAATGAAATCTCACCTTTGTAATGTGATAATGACGTTGAAATTATCGATTTTAATTCGAATTACATTGAATCATTGGGTGTTTTACCTTTTCATCTTAGCTATTGAGCATTGAAAAAAATATTTTTTGAAGCTGAATATTTGCTATACAAAGAGGAAATCACAAAATAGTTATCATTTCGGCCTTGTGGGTTAATTATATGGGCATCCTGAACCACTCAAACGTGATGTGGTTTGTCGTTTCAAACCGACTTTATACAATATGCTATACAATCACCGCACGTTTCAATTACTTGGAGGCGACGAGTCATGCTAGAAACGTCACGTTTACTTCCCTGACCAAGCTCACATTTTCAAATCAATTATTCGTACTGCCAATTTAAAGAAAGGCAAAAACAATTTAATAGAAAGGGACTTTTTCTTGCAGTAACCATATCCTACAATTTTTAGTCAAATTGAACCGTGAAAAGAATTTTCTTGAATTGTTCGCAATATTAGGTTCGTAAGTTGCTTTCGGTCGAGCGAATGGTGGAGACGCTCGTTTGCTACCACATCATCTGGGATTGCAATCCGAAGACGTGCTTAGGTTTAAAAAGAATATGTCATTTACCAGTCAACCGATCAACTTTGATACGGCAGTTAAAACGAGGAAATTAAACGGAACCGATAAAATATTTAAGATTTTAAGATAGTTTGAATAGGGTTAGTAGTGGAACTTTTCAACGATAAATTTCCAGCTTAAGGACACTTGTACCGTTTGTGGGTTGAATTGTGCGTGAGAAGAAGGAGAAATCTTCAACTTGTTATCTTCTAAATTACAGTAATCAAGACTGTGGATTTAAAATAAAGCTCAAATGTGAAGACAAATTTCTTTTTAACAAGTTGTGTTTGAAGAAAAGTTGAATGGTGTGATAAAACTTGGTTAGGCTCTTTGAATTTTAATTTTATTTTTACCCTCCAGTATATTTGAACAGTTGTTGACTTTTAATAATCAATACGTCATTTTTATCGAGAATACTATTTTTATAAAGTTGACCTGCTTTTAAATCAATATCATATTCAATAATATTTTTCAATGTGATTTACTTCTCAAAATATTTCACCGGCTTCTTTAAAAGCACCGTTTACCGAAATAGACTTGTGTTTGAAACCGACCGAAAAATCAATTTTCATTCAACTCGGAAAAAATACAAAAACGGATGATTCCGAGAAATAATAAACAAACCTAACTTTTATAGAGAAATTATTGAACATCTCAAGGACAGATGACGCATCGATAATCATTGGACGGATGCTGAAGACGAACCTCTAGTGCGCATGCGTGCGCACACCCCATCGATTCGCATCTCTCCGCGTTCCTCTGTGGGTGTCAGCGTCCCCAGCTCTGCATTTACTGCATCCTGCACTGAGCATGGCCTTTTCCTTGAGACTCCCAAGAGGTTCATCTTATGCCTAAGAGCATTGGATTTTCACCTGGCCACCATTTTTAAATACAACCTCGATTCATTTCTTCCATCTTGTACAAGGAGCATCCTCAGTCGGCGAAAGAGAGCGTCATCTCACTCAGCGATGCTGCTCAGCATCTGCGTGCATAGCGTGGAAGCAAAACCGAGCCTGTGAGAGCAACGCGCGCTTTTGCCGCCATCTCCTCGCTCAACCTCCTCGTAGCGATGCCCACCCACGCACGCTTGGTGATGGCCGTGCTGATTTTCAGCTTCATAGGTAAGCCATGCTTCCATTTCTCTTTCTACTATTTATAAGTGCTACAATCCCCTGATTTTTAGTCGACTTGACCTTGTATACGATGGCTTAAGCGGTGATTGATTTCAATACCCAAGATTGTTTCCCTCATTAAATGTTAAAATGATGGTAACAGTCACATGTCTTTTTAATATTTTATCAATATTGAGTACATTTATATATTTTTATATACAAACGGAAAAAAAAAATCAAATTTAATATTTCTGAATTTATTTAGTAGTGTAAAATTAAATTTGAAACAAGAGCATTTTTTTTTTTTTTTTTTTCAATGTTGTTTTGTCTTCTTTATCTTCTCCTGTCTCTGGTCCCTACTTTGAGTTTGTGTGAAATTATTTACACTTAGTTGAACTCCCTTGATCCCAAGATAAATACAGTAAAATGAAACTAAAAATGGTAGAGAAACTTGCCAAGAGTTATGAATACCAGATTTTGCTCTTTGATAACTTGCCATCCAAATCGATCAAAGCCCGTTACTGTTATACCACTTTAATCATAATCTTTCTATTGTTCGTTTAACAACGCCACTTTCTTTACATGCCTAGGCAACGAGCAGGAAAAATGATTCACGAGACTTGACTATGAACTGCACCTGTCTTCTCAAATATTTTTCCCATCACCTGTTTGTTATTTGGATGGAGTAAAGAATAGAAGAACTTTTTCTTTAAAAAAAAAAAAAGTGAAGAAAGAATTTTTTTGATGCTGAATTTAGCATGAAATACCTAATTAGACATACATTTCTAATTAAGTAGTTCCTATTTTTATTTACAAAAAGATAGTGAATGGTTCGCAGCTTTAACAGAGGATCAAAATAACGCAAAAAGGAAAGTAGTCAGAAAGAAGTAGAAAAATGTTGTAATTGACTTGATTACTCTATGTGGGTGCGTGTGCTTGACCAACCCCCTAGCGTTCGTTCACGCGTTTGAGGTGGATGGGGATGCCACTTTTGCCTGGGAGTCAGCCATTGGGAAGAAGATTTTTCTGATAAAAGGAAACCTCTTGTGCAACTCGACATTACACGAAATTCGACGCTTCGAGTGTGATCGAAGGAGAATTGGGAAAAGCTGCACATAGACTCAAATTCATTTGTTTGTTATGTCTGTTGGGAAAATGAGGAATAAAAGAGAAGGTTAAAGGTCATTAGGCGAGTGCGAAAGGCGGTAATCGTGCGGTGTTTTAAAAAGATGTAAAACAAATGTAAAAGATGTCAGAACGAGAAAAACAAGGCTCTGGCCCGATCGATGAATTAGACAGAAACCAAAACTAGGGAAATGAAATAATCTAAATCGAATTATACTCAAGTCTTACTTGAGGCTAAATCTACACCGTCCTGCTTTAAATTTGATCGACCCACAATAGAAGTGAGAATGGGAGAAAAGAAAAAAAAAAGCAAACAAAAAAAAACTCTTCCCCACTCACAACTACTAGTAATTTGAATATTTTTTTTATTCAGACTTTCAAGATGTCTTTTCTTTTTTTTTTTGCCCAACAAATACTCAGCAGGGGACGGTGCAACGTGACGAGATTAGGAATTTTTTCTTTTTTACGGTACCGCGAGATCTACAATTGTGTTGTGGATCCTTGAAACAAAATTAATTTTTCACGCAAATTCACAATACATGCAAATCTCATTTTGGGAAATGTCACGTGACATTTACTCATAGAATTTTTTATAGTTTAATTCTTTTATTCAAATAAAATTATCCTGTAAGTTCATTGGTGTTAAAATAACCTACCTTAAAATTCACTTCATCTTTTGGCAGATGTACGGGCTGAGGAGGAGGCTCAGGGACCCGAATTTATCGTGGAACCACCGAACCAGATTGATTTCTCTAACACAACAGGAGCGATTTTGGAATGCTCAGCGCGCGGATGGCCTACACCTGCTGTTTCATGGGTCCAGGTAAGGTCCCTTCAAAGAGTCATAAAATGCTGGAGTAAATCTACTTATAAACCTGGTAGTTCAGCTCATTTTATGGCGTATTGGAATATCCTATAAAACTCCCATGTATCGCGCTACTTTTTTCCTCCTTCTTAAATCACATTTTCTTGGACGTGTTTACTAATAACTGAATTTGACATTTGATATTTAGGGGTAAACGTTACTTTTGATTAGTAGTGGAGGCAGTTAATAGATTGTCCTGTTATCATTAGGAATACTACTTCCATCTGTTATCGTCATGATAAGAAATAATTTCTGCCTGTAAAAAAAAAAAAGCTGCAGGCAATATAAAGGGAAGTCATAAGTTTGATGTTGGACTAGAAAAAAAAAGATAGTGGATTCTCATTTCGACGACCACAAGGATCAATGATTATGTTTGGTCATGCAGAAAACTTTTGAGTTCTGTTGATATTTGTTTGTGTTATTAGTTGGTATTGGTTTGACTAATTGAATTGTTTACATATTTGATCGAAATTGGAACAGTTACATTGATTGATCTTTGACTGCTTTCGCGCTACTGGGTATTGAAAATAAATTGAATATTGTTGGATTTAATCTATTTTAAGATACATAACATTCATTTTTGTAAAAGAAACAATTTGTATGCGGGTGTTGGATTTTCAGGGTGGTTGAGTTTGAAAATAGTTCTTTCAAGGAGAACTTTTAGTGTGAAGTTCCAGCTTAAGAAACCATCTTGAAAGTTTAAATTGTTGAAAACACTGATTTGTTTGAGTTATCTTAATAAATTACATGAGACTTAATATATGCATAATTTTTTCTAATTAAAAATTTTTAACGAGTTAAAGAGCAAACTTCTCAGATGTGTTCAAGTAATAGCTTGAGTTAATAGCTGCACCCATTAGTTGCAGTTATTATCTGGTTTAAACTGGGAATAACGTGATGAAGACATCACAGCAATTTTTGGCAGGTTTCAAGTAAATAATGGAATTTTATTATTTTAACAAGAGCTGTCAGGTCTGATGCAATTTTGAAATTATGTTTTCTACACGGAAATGAAATGAGCTGTAACCACATAATCAACTTTTTTTTTTTCGTTTTATTGTGTTTTAACCAAAATTGTGTCATCTAAGATCTCTCTTTAAAATTTCATCTAGTTTCACTTTACTAAGATTCCTTCAGGAATGTTGTTTTATGAAACCACATATATGAGCAGGTGCTTGCAACTGTTAATTTTATAACGGTAGGACTGAGTTGTAAAGTTTTATTGACCGATGTTTATAATTCTGTTTACTTTGCCTCGCTTTCATTTGAATGTAATAGACATGTTGAGAGGTTAACTGCAGGTGGACCTCGGATGTTTATTTTCGTACCATTAGCCACTTATCTATATAAGGCTGAGCATTTTCTCACTGTTTTTAACTTTGTATCCCTATGAAAACTTCACATTTTATAGGTTTTCATTATTAGGGTTTAGTTAGAAATTGTCATTTGGATATATTAATTGTAGGTTTTCTTTTGCACTTGTTTTTGTGCGCAGTCATGTTCACATTCATTACGGGGAAGATCATTACAATTAATTTTATCCTAAATTGTCTTGACTCAACAAAAAAATTTCTATCTGCAGGAGATATTGAGAAATGCACTAGAGACAAGTTGGAGATAACAAAAAAAATTTTTAGGATACAAAAATCCTTTTTAATAAATTGATTATTTATTGCCTCATTAGAGTAAAGGAATCAAAAACTTAAAAATGAATCAATGGTTGGAAACTATTTTTCAATCACATCTACTTACAATTGGAATTTTAATTGGCTGTTTTTTGTGGTTGAAGTGTTTGTAAATTAACATGAACCTGATTAATGTAATGCAGTTTTCAATGAAATAGCTTGGGTAAAGTGTAAGAAGAGTGGCTAAAACCAGTTTTAAAATAACAGAATGTAGGGAATTTCAAACAATCAAGAATTTTCTGTATTTTCTTTAAGGTGAGTCAATAGAAGCGCGCCTAATGTGTTTTTCACCAATGTTTACATGCACAGGTTTATTACGGCTGAGTCGTGATATTTCGACTGAGCCGTAATATTACGGCACATGTAAACACGCGTGATGGGTGTGTTTCGGGTTATTACGGCAAGGGGATAATCCGCTTGCAAGGAGTAGTTTATCACGCTGCTCACAGGATTATTCTACAGCGCATGTGCAGAACAACTCGTCTTCTTGTTAAAAAAAATGGCTACCGATCTAACTTGAACCAACAAAAGGTGTTCATAAACATACCAGTTAAAGTCTTGTTAGATTAGTGATAAAATAATTACCAGGTTATTTAATAGCCTTATAGTGGTACAGCCAGGTGATTTTTAAGAGGCAAACATTACGTGAGAACCACCGAACAGTGCCAATTCAAGCTAAGTACTTTTCAGCATTAATCAAACCCTTATGCCTCGTATAAATGCACACCGGTTTGGGATTATCCCAAATGTGTTATTCCTGTATACAAACATAGTATTAGCGCTTCGAGATTGGGGCGTAGGTAAACAGGTGATAGGCGCCATTTTGGAATACCCCTCTCAAAATTTTGAGATCACTTCAAGATCAATGGAAAATTATTTTCAAAACAGCCAATTGTGTAGCTAGATGGGCCTCAGTATGCGCCGTATCTTATAAACCCAAAAGTCGTGCAGAAAAGCGCAGGGGCAGCTGTCGAGCATCAAAATAGTATAGAACTGTGATTTCACAAACCACTTCCCGTCAGTGAAATGTAATTAATTACAACCAAAGGTTTATTACAACAAGCGAAAGAAACACAAAATTAGGAACAACTAAGACTCTCTGTCACTTTCGGCATGAAAACAAGCTATACATACGGCCTGGTTTTTTTTCAATACAAAGAAGGAACTTAGGGTTTGCAATGTATAAATGCTGCGTTTCTGCTCCAAATCATTGTAATTATAATTAAATACGGTGATTATAATCTTTGTGGACTGGAAAAAAATTGACGAGCAAACCTTTTAGGTATCATGTACAACTCGTCATTTAAAATTTAAGTTCTACTATATAATTTAACTAGGTTAATTTAATTAGTAAAATTCGTTGTGGTAATTCTCACGTGCTAATTCAACCATCACCTCAGACACTACAGCCAATCGATTCAATTTACAAGTGTGAAACATAAAATTAGAATTGACAGCGATTTTAGAACTGAAGTAATTTTTTTTACTGTAATCCAAAATTTTGATGGACATTAATTCCAAAAAGAAATATTATGATTTTCAGATGTCTAGATACACATTAAAAACTTGGGAAATCTAACATTGCGTTTCTAACTTATCTTATCATCAGAAACTCATACCCTAAATTGTACTTGTCAAGCAGAAGTTATTTTGAAACTCAATTTGACATAGATTGACGTCACATACCGAACACGACCATTGCAAACTGTGACGTGATGTCTTGTTAAAACAGCAACGTGATGTTCAAGTGTACGCTTTTAGAGCAAATGCGTCTAGTTGTCAGTCCCTCTCAAACACATGCTTAATGCTTTTCTACAAAACTTGGACTTACGTCAATTTTAAAAACGTAACTGCTACTTTAGTTGATGGGGATGTCCGAAAAATTGAACCCTCTGCTTTTACTGAAGATAGAATCTCCTTATAGTAATTTGGTAGCTAATTTTATAGCGTGATGTTACTTAGGATGGTTATTGAAGCTCTTATAAAAGCGACTCCATCTAAAATGGACAAGTCGATAGTTGCAATATTTTACCATCAAACTCCGCTGAACAGTTCCCATCGAAAAGTCGGGAATAAAAAAAAAGACTGAATTTAAAATGCACTTACTTATTTTTAATTACAAAACTAAGAAAATACGGCTTCTTTGACTATCGCATAGCTGTGCAGTTTATATTTAAGCACCCATTTATTAATCTTGTTTAATAATGCTTTTTGTTTATTTCAAGGGAAGGGATTGAGATGAAGAATAAAGTTTCCGGACGCCTATTTATTTTTTTTGGGAATGGTTCACATGTTCTATATGGCAAAATTGTATATTCAATTTTGTTGTTTTGTGCTGCATTTGACTGACCTAAATGCATACATTTATTTCACTTCTGGAAAAACTGCCCAAAAAATTTGGATTTAGTCAGCACACTTGAAAAGCTTCACGTGTAAGAGGGGAATAATCACATAGTAGTAAATGTCTTTATTTTAATCTTATTATATTTTATTTAATTGTAAATCAGCAAATCTATTTAACATGTGAAAAAAATCGTTACTACTGCAGCTTCACTAATTAACTAAAAATTAATTCCCAACTCAGTTAAAGCATCAACATGACATCAACTTTTCAAAAACATATTTAACAAGTTCATTGATACATTTATAACTAATTTATTATTTCCAAACTAAGCTAAAGTTACTTTATGTTAAATGAATGAGAATATTAAGTTGAATGATTCCCTCGATGAGCTCATCTAGGAAGAGAAGATAAAAATTTAAATCCACGTTTCTAGGATGTTATCTGGAGATGTGTCGTTCATTTACGTTGATGAGATTACAATTTATGATAGTTTAAAGGCTTCCATGCATGAATATGTTTGCAGGTGGACGGTACTCCAGTGAGTAATGTAACCGGGCTTCGCGACGCATTGCCAGCAGGAAAGCTCGTGTTCCTGCCATTTCGCGCTGAAGACTATAGACAGGATGTTCACGCCGTACATTATCGCTGCGTTGCCGTCAACTCAGTAGGCAGTGTTATCAGCCGAGAAGTCCAGGTCAGAGCAGGTGGGTTGATTAGTTAAATGGTCAGGTGTGGCTTCCCTTTGGAGAATATGTTTACTATCATTCATTTCAGCTATTTGACAGTTGGCATTTAAAAAAATTTAATGTTTTATGTTTATAGTATTTTATTTACATTTCAATTTGGTTAATTATGAGTAACTTCTGAACAAATTTAGTTGTTTTTAAATGAATTATTTCATTATATACGAGTGGTGTTGCGTGGTTTGATTAAATTTGGTTTCAAGATGATGTCAAAATTTAATAGAGATGAACCATTTGGGACTGAGCTACTTTTTATTTGAAAATTTGTTTTGCTTTCATTAAGGCGATTATCAATCTTGTTGTTCCACTACGTTTTGTCTAGAGAATGTCTTTGTTTTGGTGTTGGGTATATTTTTTCTTAGGAGGTTGTGTCTTCAGGGCTTTTTAAATGTCTTTGTCTAGAGTTATTTTTCGGATTTTACGAGAGAGGGGGAATTGCTGGGAAACCAAATAAAAATATGGAGTGCCTTGTTTTGCTGTTTTTCTCATCTTCTTGTGTTTATGATCTCTCTTCAGTGCTTCTTCAAGTGTATGACGTTCATGTGTACGACACATACGTCATTTCGGGCAACACAGGAGTCCTCAAATGCCACATACCCTCGGTGTTGTCTGATTTTGTAAAGGTCATCTCTTGGACGAGGGACGAGGCTTATATCATTTCCCCGACGCACTCAAAAGGCAAGGGGAAACTATTTTCAAAATGATTGCTTCTTCCACTTCTGCTTGACTGAAATTCTTGTTTGCCAATAGATCCAAATGCCAAGTATGTGGTGATGCCGAATGGAGATCTACACATACGTCATGCGCGCACAAGTGACGCCTCCTCGCGCTTCCATTGCCAGACAATCAATCGACTGACCGGTCAGAGAAGGACGAGTGTCATCGCTGGCCGTCTATTCGTTACTGGTTAGTCATCCGTGTCTTCAAATGGCAACTAAATAAATCCTAGTTAGTTATTATCCGCAATCTTGAACGTCAATCTGGCTGGAAATTTATATTTATAAATGGACATTAGCTGCAATTTTTCAAAATTGTTTTAGATATTTTTTTCCTTCGATGCAAAAAGAAAGAAAAAACTGTTTTCGATAAATTTCACATCCACATTTGTCATATTAAAAGTTAAAAAAAAAGGGAAAATAGAAAGAAAAATTTTTTTTATGAAAATGAGTTTTAAGATTTTAACCTCATCGTTTAAAACCACTGCCGTCTGTGTGATTTGTCGTGTAATAATTTTTACGTCATGTTCAGAATTGCTGCAGGTCATAAAAGGTTGTGTTTCCAGTTGCTGCAAACAGCATCTCACCGCAATTGTGTGGAGAAATTCAATTAAACCCAACATACAACCTCAAAATATCGCGTCATAACTTTCATAAATTTCATATATAAATTGACCACTTCAAACAGTTACTCAGGTATAATTTGGCATGCATCATCAATAATTTTTTTCGTCTTTTTTATCATCACAGATCCAAAAGGAAACGTTCCTCCAAAACTGACTGACACGGTCAATAACGTCCAAGTAAAACAGGGCGATATTTTGGTTATACCTTGTGTTGCTCATGGCAATCCGGCGCCTAAATTTAAGTTCGTATTAACTTTTATTCATGCGATGCCCTAAACCACAAACATTTTTATTTAACTTTTTATATTAGATGGTACGTAAGGCCAGAGAGAAATGTACAACATTTAGTACATTTGGGTGACAGAGCATACCAGACAGCAAGTAGTTTGGTGTTAGTTGATCCACAAGTATCAGATGGTGGAACTTACATTTGTGAAGCACAAAATTCAGTTTCAACTGAAAGAGCAGAAATCAAAGTTATTGTGACAGGTGAATTTGTTTTCTCATTTCTAATTAAATACACATCAGTAACCTTTTATTGTTTTTTTTTTTCTCAGCTCCTCTATCGGCGAAAATCGAACCCTCAGTTCTTGTAGCCGAAGAAAAACAACCAGCTGTTTTTAAATGTTATCCTTCAGGTTTTCCAATCACAGGTGTTGTTTGGCTTAAAAACGGGGGCGTTTTGATGTCAATCAATCACAACATCAGTCATGTGAGTGAATTAAAAGTGGAGTCAGCTGACTTGGAAAGCCGTGGAATGTACCAGTGTATTGTGAAAAACAACTACGAATCAAGCCAATCATCCGCAGAACTGAGGCTAAAAGGTAAACAATGGAAACACCTAATTGAATGCAATTCATAGTCACGCAATTAAGTTGCCATTAGAAAAATTTAATTAACTGTTCTAAAGAGAAGCCAATCACAAATGGTGGGGGCTTTTCTATTAACAGATGCAGCACCTGTTTTGAAAAGAGGTTTCACCGATAAAGTGTTGCAACCCGGTCCGGGATTTTCTTTACAATGCATAGCCATAGGGAGTCCACCTCCGACCATCTCTTGGACCTTAGATGGCATTCCGATAAAGAGCGGGAAAGACCGGGCAACCGTGCACGCATTTCTCGATCCTACAGGCGATGTAGTAGGCACTTTAAATGTCAGTAACACTAGGACAGAAGACGGTGGTTTATATAGATGCATTGTTAAAAATAAAGCTGGTGTTGTTGAACACATGGCACGTGTAAATATTTATGGTAAAAACAGTTATTATTTTGTATTGTGCAGTTTGTGTAACGTGTGTATATTTCAAGGTAAACCTGCTGTACGAAAGACACCAAAATTAGCCGTTGTAGCTGGGAATGATGTGTGGGTCGATTGTCCAATGTATGGGTACCCAATTGATAATATTACGTGGGAGAAAGGTGCAGTTGTGTTTTTTTTTTTTCATTTTTAATCTGTTTTTGAATGTTATTTTGTGATCTGTGAATTCAGATGGCCGAAGTCTTCCGTTTGATCTTCGACAATCATTGTTTAGAAACGGGACCATAAAGATTACGAACGTCCAAAGGGGTGTGGATAGTGGTCGATACACATGCATTGTGAATAACAAACATGGCCAAGCTGCGAAAGAGGATAAGCAGCTCGTCGTAATGGGTCAGGTTGACGAGAGTTTAAATCACTGCCTCTCTTTATGAAAATTTTATTGATTGGCAAACGGAATTGACAATAAAAAAACATTATTACTACGCTGCGCCGTCTTTTATTGGCTTGGAAATTGCAAAAAGGGAGGCAGGCGATTTTAAATTTACAATTGAGAGAAGGAAGGAATGGAAAGAAATAAAACTTTTATCACCTTGATACATATTCTCACCTTTTCTTAATTGCTTTTCGGTTTAATTTTTTCTGTTTCAGTTGTTATTTTAAGAAACACACAAGGATATCATCTTATAATAAAATAGATTCTTTTTTTTTAGATATTGCAGACTGTGGCAATTTATATCTCACTGGTTTATTTAACTTTCATTTCATAGGTTTTAGTTCATTTCAGTTCCTCCAAAAATAATCCCATTTGCATTTGTGGGCGATCAGTTCCATCTGGGAATGAGAGCGCATCTGACATGTGCAGTTTCCGAGGGGGATTTACCTGTTCGTTTCCAGTGGCTTAAAGATGGACGTCAAATGCCGACGACTCTGGGCGTGGTGGTTCGCAGTTACGATCAACATACCAGTTCGTTGAGTGTTGAAGGTGTTTCCTCGCAGCACAGTGGCAACTACACCTGTGTTGTGGCCAATTCTGCAGGCACCACGTCGCACAGTGCACAGCTCCTTGTGCAGGGTAATTAATCATCTCAGCTGCTTTTTTTTCCCCATTTCTCTTTTTTTCCATTAAATGTACCAGTCTTGGATCCGCGCTTGAAGAATTGTGCACAAAATTTATCAACACGTCATCATTGAGACATTTTGTGACTTTTTTCAATTTTTTTTTTTTTTAGACGATTTTTTTTTTTCGGACTGGAAAAGTGAGCTAATTAATTTTTTGTCCCCTTTTTTTCCCCAGTTTGACGGATGTGTGACACAGTGTAAGAATTTTTGCATTTTTTTTTTTTTTTTTTTTTTTACAGTTTTTGTGAATTTTGAATTTTGACATTTTTTTCAGCAATTTTGAAAAATTTTTACAACATTTTTTTTAAAAACGAAATTTTTGATTGCAGAAACATTTTGGATTTTCCGCAGTTTTTTCACAGTCTTTTTGTCTGCACCCAGTAATTTTTTCTGCACTTTTTAAAACTTTTTGCATTTTTTACAACTTTTTCCAGTTGCCCCCAAAATAGTTCCTTTTTCCTTTCATGGCGATTATTTATACGAGGGAGGCGAGGCGCGGGTGTCTTGTGTCGTTTCCCAGGGAGATCTTCCCATCTCTTTACAATGGAAGAAAGATGGTCGTCAACCTGACCTCGAAGAGAATGTCGGGCTCTCCATACGAGTCATTGACGATTATTCTAGCCTTTTGACGATAGAGAACGTGCAAAGGAAACACAGTGGCACGTATTCTTGTATCACAAGAAATGAGGCTGGAGTTGCTGAATACCACACACACCTTGCTGTCAATGGTAGGCGCCATTGCAGTCGACATCATCATGTCTTCTGCATCAAAAATGTCTTTTTTTGTGAAAATCCCTCACGCTTTTTTTCACACAATTTTTTTGTCTTTTTTTTTCTAACCTACACACACGTCCGCACTTTTTGAACTGACTATTTTTCACCGTTTTTTCTTTTTTGTTTTTGCTGCTATCGACTTTTTCACTTTTTCTACTTTTTAAAAAAAAAAAAAAAATGTCACTCATCGGGTTATTTATACAAAATGTTCACATTAACCTCCAAGCTTTTTTCTCTCTCTGCTTCAATTCACAGGATTGATCAAAGCACTTGGCGTAATCCAGTATGTATATGGCAGAATAATGCCAAACATCATTTGCAAACCTTTTCTTTCATTTATTTTTAAACCCACATTTTTTGCATCAACCTTGCCATCTTCACTTTCCAGTCCCCCCAAAGATCACTGCGTTTTCCTTCCAAGACGCTCATCAGGGCATGCTGGCCCGTGTGTCGTGCGTAGTGAGTCACGGTGATTTACCTTTGAATTTCACCTGGCAAAAAGACGGTGTCCGATTGGACTCCCGTTTGGACTCCCCTTTGGGAATTCAAGTGAAACTTTTTGACGTGTACACAAGTGTTCTGTCGATTGGGGCCGTGGAAGCCAAACACGATGGCAATTATACGTGCATTGCTAGCAACGATGCCGGCTCTGCATCCCATTTTGCTCTGCTCAGAGTGGATGGTAAATGACGTGACCTGTCATGTACACACACATTATCTATTTTCCTGTTGATTTTGACCCAAAGGGTTGAATAATTGGGACAAAGTCAACATCATAATTTATTATCATTGTGCTTGTAATAATAATTTTTGTTAGTTAAAAACATCAGAGGATAAAGGTAAGCCCAGAAGTTACCACTTTTAAGTTTTCACTCAAATTTGATGTTTATTTTAATTTAATTTTAGTGTCAAATTTTGCTACTTTAAAAATTAGAGTGGTTGCTTCTAGCTTCTGTCTTATTTGTATTTTGCCCACAACTTTCAATTTCATCAAGTGCTACAATTAAACATTCAACAAACTTTTATGATTTGCTTTAATATGCAGGGCGGGTCAAACTGGAAGTTTGTTTTATGTTCAGTTGTTTCAGCTGTTGTTGTTGAGAGTGTGCGCATTTTGTGTTTTCTTTTGAGAAATTCTATGGGAACAGTTTTAAATGGCGAGTGCGTGGAATATGATGTATAGTTTTCACATTTATTAATTCAGAGTATAAAACGTTTTGTTTTTATCGTTTATCAGTTACTCATCACTAGAAATTTTACTAATCTTTTGACATTATAAATTTCTACGTTCTTGCCTTTTTATGTAGTTGCATTATAAACATGGTTTCATTTTTAGGTGAACAAACGCATAAAAAAATTTGATAATTGGCAAATTTTTTATTAATTAATAATTTGAAAAAACTTTTTCATGAAAATTTGTACATTCTAAATCTTAAATACTTAAAAAAAATACATAAGACTCCTAAGGAACAAATCTTTCAGTTAAGCGGGAAACGTTTAACTCACATTAGTATTCATTTACAGTTCCTCCATGGTGGGTTATTCAACCACAAGATAAATCAGTTGTGCTGGGAGGTTCCCTACTGATCAATTGCTCAGCTGATGGCTTCCCCAAACCAGTTATATCGTGGACCAAAGTTGAAGGTTAATATTATAAAATTTCATTTTCATCAAAACAATTAGAAATACAATTATATCTTGTATTAATTAATATATGCAGATCCTGGTGATAATGAGCGAAAAGAAGTTATATCTTCATCGTCTGTCCTTCACGTATTTGCAAACGGCTCATTATGGATAAAACAGGCTCTACTTGAACATAAAGGAAGATATTTCTGCCAGGCAACAAACGGAATTGGAGGCGGATTAAGCACTCCAATTAATGTTCTCGTACACAGTAAGCCTTATTTAATTCTCCTGACCTAATTCTGAACCAAAGCCGACCACGAGTTTGTATTTGTTATAATAGGTCCTCCAATATTCGATATTAAGTACCGAAATCAGACAGTGAGAAAAGGGGAAAGTTTTGAAGTTCCTTGCGAGGCCCGAGGAGATTATCCTATTAATATTGAGTGGGTTAAAGATGGAGAAGGAAAAATTGGACATCAGTCAGATTCCAGGTTTAGAAATTTAATTGATTTTCCTACGGTTTTAAATGCGGTTTTCAGCAAAGTTTAAAAATGTAGGTATGCGGTTAAAGAGGGAACGGTAGCGGAAGCGCCGGTCTCCCATTTACACGTGATGGCTGCAGACAGAAGGGACACAGCTGTGTTTACATGTATAGCTGAAAATGCTTTTGGAAGAGACGAAGCCAATATTAATATCATTGTACAAGGTTGGTAATATGATTAGAAACCTAAGGAAAATTGCTTGTCTTAAATGTCTTAATTAGATTTCGTATTATATTGCAGAACCTCCTGATTTCCCATTAAATATTTCTGTGGCCAACATCGAAAGTCGAGAAGTGACTGTTGTTTGGACTCCACCGTTTGATGGAAACAGTAAAATTACAAAATATGTCGTACAGTTTCAACCTCTCGGAAGTAAAATTTTTTTTTGGATAATATTGAAATTAAAGTTGATATTTAATAAATATTCTGGTTTATTGTAGGTGCATGGCAAAGTGAAAAGATCAATGAAGTGTCAGTCAATGGTAAGGAAACTGCAATTCCTGTTCAAGGTCTGTCGCCAGCAACCTCTTATCATTTCCGCGTACTGGCTGAAAATATGTTGGGAACCAGCGCAGCTGGAGATGTTGTAAATGTCACAATGGCTGAAGAAGGTGTGGTTGAAAAATAAATATAAAATTGAATTTTAAATTTTTAATTTACATTTGCATGCAGCACCAGCCGGGCCGCCGGAATCCGTCAAAGTAGAAGCGGTTAATCCACAAACACTCAAAGTAACGTGGAAGGTAATCATCATTAATTAAAAGATAAAGGAATATGAATAATACATTTAGGCGTTTTTAATATTCATTTGCAGCCCCCTAAGCGTGAGCAGTGGAACGGCAAACTGCGTGGTTATAATATCGGTCATCGAATTGTCGGAAATGGTGTTGAATCAAATTACAATTTTAAACATTCAGACCTGGTGGAGTTTACCGGCGATGATTTACATGCTTTTGTTACTGATTTGCAAAAATTTACGCAATATGGAGTAGCTGTACAAGCCTACAATGACGCGGGGAAGGGACCTTTATCAAGAGAAGTTGTGGCCATGACGTCAGAAGACGGTAAAATTTTAATTCTAAAATTCTTTCTCATATCAATTCAATTAATCCAACCTATTAATGTAATTCCAGTTCCAAGTAAGCCGCCCCAGGAATTACGTTGCACTACGTTGACATCTCAGAGCATTCACGTAACGTGGCAGCCTCCTCCATCTGACAGCACTAATGGCATTTTGCGTGGATTTAAGATATTTTATAAACCAATTAAAGAGTGGTACGGTAAGTAGAACTGTTACCAGCAATGAAGTTTAGGGTTGGTGTGATTGATTTCTGTTTATTGCTTCAGACGACGCTACAGTTCAAAAAAAGACAAATCTCCAAAAACAAACGCTTCAAGATTTGGAGAAATTTACCAATTACAGTTTACAAGTTTTAGGTTTTACTAAGATGGGTGATGGTGTAATGAGTTCTCCCATTTATTGCCGCACATTGGACGATGGTATACAATTACATTCTGAGTGAATTTTGATTAAATGTGTTATTCTGTCTGCAGTGCCTAGCCCACCAGCCGATATTAAAGCTATTCCAAGTTCTGTGAACTCTATCGTTGTTGGTTGGTTACCGCCAAGTCGTCCCAATGGTTTGGTAAAACAGTATACCCTGTATAGAAAGATACCAGGACAAAGATTTGAGGTATGGTTTCATTTCATAACAAGATTGTAAATTATTTGCATTTTAATTTACGACAATTATTGATTTCTTGCATTAGAATGCAGTTAAGTATGTAATCCCAGCATCGTCACTTTCGTACGAGATAACTGGGTTAAAGAAAACGCAACGGTTTGAATTTTGGGTGACAGCATCCACATCAGCTGGAGAAGGACCAGGATCTGCTGTGGTGACGCAAATACCGAATGGACCTATAGGTACAAGCTCTGCAGAGAAGTGTCATGCTATTAATATGATGATTTTTTTTTTTAAAGTTCCTGCCAGAGCGCTCTCTTTTAGTGAAACTATATTAACTGCTTGGAAAAATAATGTGAAATTGCTATGTGAGGCAGTGGGATCCCCAACACCTGATAAGAAATGGATAATAAAGTTAATATAAGTGCATTATGAAATTCGTAAAGTCTTTAAGTTGTCACCTTTAATTTTTGCAGTGGCGATCATGTACAACAAAATGACAGAATCCGCATCCTCAAAGACGGCAGTTTGCAATTTGAAAATGTTCATCGAACAGATGCAGGAAATTATACGTGCGTGGTGCAAAATGGATTTGGGGATGATGCTGTTACGTACGCCTTAATTGTATTGGGTATGACGATGGATTAGTAGTAATCTATAGCAAAGTTCAATTTATAACTCTGCATCAATTTTAGTTCCACCGGCGGCCCCCGTACTACAAATTGTTTCCACCACACCAACTGCAATTGAAATTGCTTGGAATTTACCTGATGATGGAGGGATTCGCATACAAGGTTATTACAAACTAATCTCACATTTCTCATTTTCTAACAACAAAAATATTAGGTTATACATTGAATTTAAAACGTGAGTTTGGTCAATGGGAGCAAATGACCCTACCACCTGAAGTACGAAATACAACTTTAACTAACTTGGAATGCGGCACACGATACCACTTATACTTATTTGCCTTCAATAAAGTAGGAATGGGTTCTCCGTCTGAAGTTGCAGTACCCTCAACCCAAGGCACAGGTAAGAAAAAAATAGAAAAATCTTTATTTACTACCAACTGGTAACTGCAAAATAATCAATTAGTCCCGAACATTCCACCAATGGAATCTGTGATTGAACCCGGCGTCTCGTCCGTATCACTCAATCTTTACGCATGGAAAAATAAGGAATGTCCGATTCAGTATTTCGTGGTCGAGTACAAACTTCAGATGTCGAGCGAATGGAGTTTCGTGTCAAATAACATAAAACCGGATCAAAGAAAACTTGTCATTCCCGGTTTAATACCCGCCATGCGTTATGATCTTCGAATGACGGCTCATAATACAGCCGGATCGAGCGTCGCTGCTTACAAATTTGCTACGTTAAAAATAGACGGAGGAACTGTAGAGCCAGAAATAGAGAAAATCGAGCACAATGCTAGTTTATCTTTCTTCTCTGATATCCGAATCATCATTCCCATCTGCATATCCGTGGCTGCTATCTGCGTCATCCTTGTTGTGACATGTTTATGCATACGACGCAGAAAGGGAACTGAACGACGGAGAGTAAAAGGTGAGACAAAAATGTTTTCTTCATTGCATTTAGATTGACTGTTGACTGTATATACAGCAATTCCAAGATTTTTACCACGAGCTTATGGAAGTAAGAAACACTCTTCTGGACATTCTCACTCATCTCATTCGCATAAAAAGAAACCTGCCATTCAAAAACCTCCCCGAAAGGGCCCAGTTAAAAAGAGTAAGATAACACTTTAACAAGTTCATTTTTTGAATATTTTTTATTAGTTTTTTTTCCATTGATTTTAGTTATGCGAGATGATGATTTCAGAAATAATACTCCGAGGACACCTGCTCCAGACTACGATCCGCCTCCAATTGTAATTAGTTGAAATGTCATTTACGTACATTTTTCCTTAAATTTTTTAACTTATTTTAGCCCGGTACCGAAGATGGATACAACCTAAGTCGAATTCAAATGTTGCATCCAGGGCATGGACCATCAGCAGGTAAGGCTTAACTGACCCAAAATTTACTGTTAACAAAGATACCTAAATCTTATTTTGAACATTTTGTTGCAAAACAGGCTGTTCGAGTCCAAGTTTCCTTCGGGGTTTACGCGTTGTTCATCCAATGGCCATACCAACTGCGCCACCTATGTCTGAAACATCATCTCTTGCTTATGAACCATCTGCATGCCGTGAACCTTCGCCTGGTTTTGCTAGGCATTCCGGTGCTGCCCGTGGCCAACAAGTGTCTAGGAGATCAAGCCATGGGTATGTTATATTTTGATTTTTTTAGATAATTTTATGAGTGTGCTTCTGCTGGCTGACGGCGTGGAACTTGAGTGAGAGGGTAATTTTTTTCTACAGTGTTACTGGTGAAGAAACTACATTTGTTTTTCCAACGTCGTTTCAAGATGATTATTCAGAAGTAGCTGATTCCAAAAGGAAGTAAGTAGTAAAAATATTTTTGAATTTTCCAAATATTTTTTTAACTATGCAAATGAAACGTTGGAATATGTGTGTTCATGGTTTTACGTCAGCTTTAACAGGAAGCACTGAAAACATATTTTTGAATTTTTTAGTCTTTTTAAATATTGACAGACTTTTTCTTTGAAAAATTTAATTATTGCAGGATGAGGCCAAGGTTTTGAGACACATCACATTCCATTAGACAAAGGGAGAGGAGTAATTATTGAAATGAAAAGAATTCGCCAAAATACTTTTATTTTCCAATGTCGCTCCGCAATGAAAACAACTGCCATCATTAAAATAATTAATTTGTTTTTTAAGAGTGGAAAATTAAAATAGAAAATTATTCACAACGCCATTAAAGACTACTACTGCCATAGAATCATGAGCTAATAACTGCCATGAGACGGATAGCAGTCTAGTTAATTTGTACATAAATCGATCACTGTTGTGAGTCATCTACAAAAAATTATACAAAAACTATTTACTTTTACTTACATTACAAAAAAGTATAAATATTATAAATAGATTTAAATGAAGAGTTGGATCTCATGTATGATAAGTCATTTTCACCCAATCATTTCCTCTTTCGATGTTAATTCGATGTTTGTGAAAAAAGATGATAATTTTAGCCCACAGTGTACAAAGTTTTAGGTACTGTACTTAACAAAATTAATTAGTTTTTCAGACGCTTTATATAACAAGTACCCAAAAAAATTGTAGTTTTAAATTACATAAGCAGCTTTTAAGTTATTATCACATAAGTAGAAAAAAAAATACTGCACTGATTTTTAAATCAATTTCATAAAAATGACAATGAGACTTTTCCGTAAGTTTAATTACTGTAACATGTTTGATAATAGATGTTTGTTGTAGTAGACAATTGGAAACTGTAAAAACAGTGGCAGCAGGTTTTTGGAAACTTTATTAACATTTAAATTGAAATAAAACTGCTCAATTGGTTGAATTTTTGAAATGTTGAGGTAAGAAATTCCTTTGGTGGTGATAAAAGTATGAAAAAACCAATGCAAAACTGAATCATGGCTGGCAGGAAAACTTGTATTTTCATTTTGTTTGTATAGCTCTTTTCAATTTTTTCTATCAAGGTTTCTATATTCTACAGTTTGTCCAGGTGAAATTTTAGAAATCTTTCGCAGAAATGTCAAAATAAAGACTGTTAGACAATTTGAGCTGCCGCACTGCCAATTTACAATCAATGATTGCGCTTTAAGTGTGTGCTACATATCACACATTTCTATTGGGAAAGCAATATCACTTGAATGAAATTCTTCGTTTCTTTTTTAAATAATTCTGGCATTGTTTAGGTGAATATAATTTTATGATGCTTTTCTGTATGTGAATGAGACCTATTCAAAAATCTTATTCGCAAAGCATTTTGTCACAAAATAGATTTCTTTTTTATTGTACAATTTTCCTGCTGTAACTATTACTTTAGGCTTTGTGAAAAAGTAACTATGTACATTACTTCTTGTTGTTGAAAAAAGGTTATATTAAATTGCACTGTTACTAAGTTGTTTAGATTCTCCCAATATGTTTCCCTACGGCAGCTATATTGATAAGTACGTTTCAAAATGCCCATTAATTCTAAAACTATAGTCAATTCGTTGTAGAAATAATTTAGGTAGTTACCTTTAAAAAAAAAAAAAACGGACAAAATACTTTCAAAAATGTGCTAGCTCATGTTGTTATAAAAAGGATCGAGTGTGGTTACATGTTGGCAACAATTTACGAAAATTATGTTGATTTTTTATTCCTGTTTTATCACGTTTATTAAAAATCGTACTAAAGTGTTTGAAAATGATAAGAGTTCTTTTTTATTGAATTATGGGTGTTTCGCTTACTCCAACCTTTTCTTTTCTGCTATGTGGATAAAATTTTATTTTGGCCCAAATATTGTTTTTGGATGCCATTTCGAATATCACCGAGATTGCTGGAATTGCCCATAGAGGGGTTATGAGTTCTTTGATTTAGTTTTATTTGATTTAATTTAATTGTATTGAATTATTTATTTCTAAATGATTCAGTAATTTGGTAAAATTTGGTGTTAGCTTGATAATTCGTTTAAATAAAATGGGTTTGTTAATGTGTCGGATTTATTAAATGGGTTGTACTAAGAAACCTCGTATGTGAAACTCGTGGTTGGTTTGTAGGGCTCTTCCGAAGAAGTAGTATGGTTATCCTCGTCAATGTAAAAATCCTTCGCCTTTTACTAAGGATTTCCGTGGCGGGGAATTGAAAATCCTACGGGTCTATATAGAGCAATTTTTGGAGACTTGCTTTCGGGCGAGTCAATAAACAATTTAAAATCAGACCATAGACCTTTATCAACAGGACTGTCAACTGTTGCATTGTGGGTAAAAAGCCATCGTCTGGGAGGCGGAGCTTATCGGGTGGCAATCAAAACTTCCGGTACGTACTAATGCATAGAGTTTGGAACGCATTTTGGTTCTAATTGTGGAATACAATAGTTCGTTTTTGTTTTTTATTTTTTTTTGGGTTTTTCTGTTGTTTTTATTATTAATTAACATTATTAGGTAGGAAATATTATACAGATACACAAACAAACTTGTTTTTAATGAAAAAAAATTTCATTTGCATCCGAAACAAAACCGCTGTTATTTTTATAGAAAATTTAAATTGAGAAAAAAAAACCAATTTTAAAGCTAACAAAATTAAAATTAACTAGGAGCGGGCGCCTATGGGCGCTTTTTCTACGTAACCGGAAGTTTCGGATGCAACTCGGTTAGCTCCGTCCCCCAGACGAGAGTGTGGCGTCAGCATGGGCGCCATTTTGAATTGACAGTCCTGACGATATACTAGTAGGTCTCTGATCAGACTTTGAGCAAGCATACTCACGATTGTGGCACTCTTCAAACGACACGTGCGCGATGCTTATGGAACCACGGCCTTTCCGTCCATTCAAATCGAGTGAAGAATATTTATGGGCTATGAAAGAAGATTTAGCCGAATGGTTACACAATCTTTACGGTATAAACATAACGGCGGCAGATTTTTTCGAACGTTTAGAAACTGGCGTAACGTTGTGCCAACACGCCAACCGGATGCGGCAAATCGCACATCCGTCGTGCGAAGTAGCGCCGGGTACGTTCCACGCTAGAGATAACGTGAGTAATTTTATTAGGTGGTGTCGACAACTGGGCATTATGGACTGTCTTCTGTTTGAAACGGACGATTTGGTTTTGAGAAAAAACGAGAGAAGTTTTATTTTATGTTTACTCTTAAGTAGCCAGACGAGGAGCGAAATATGGCATGCCAGCGCCAATATTGGTTCAGATGGAAGAAGAAATTGAGAGGGAAATATTGAAAGACATTCGGAATATGATGGTGAAGAGGATATATCTCCACCCTTGCAGATCATCACTAACGATTTAAAAACGTCTTGACAAAATGGTAAGTACAATTTTTCATTATTCGCAATTTATCAATTCGATGATGCAATTTATCGTTTTTGATGGTGTAAAGAGTGGATTACTTGTCTTTTTCTTGAGTGTTTCTTAAAAACCCGTTACCTAGCATAGCAACCGAATCTCAAGATACACTCGTAGCGAATAGCGATGAGTTTTGGTTTAATCGAATTGCGAGTATTTGTCACCTAATTCTGACTTATCGAAAGTGAGATATTAAGGAAATATTTTGGGCGTTAAATTTATTTACTTTTGCGGTTATTAATTAGTGTCATTAACTTTCTACTCGTTTATGTGGGTTTGTGTAAACAAAATTACAATGTTCGTAGTGATTAGTTCAAGGGATTAACCTTGGTTGGGGAAAAACGAACAGTGTGCATAATAATTCACCCTTGCGACATCAGCATAATCAGCAGGTATGGTATCACGTTTTGGTGAGAAATTTCATCTTAAAGGGACAATCCAATTTAACAAGTTTAACCTTTTGATTAACCAATATTAATGATTTAATGTAATTTCATGAGTCTGAAATAACACTATTAGAGTATAATGACTTGAAAGCAATTGCCAGACTGTTGCGTGATTCTAATCATGTCCTAAGAGATTGTGAATTTGTGTTTCAATCACACTTGTCAATTAGGCCCACTCATAGGTTTCTTTTTGTTCTTAAAAAAGTTGTTAAGGGGAAGAGAAGTAGTATCTTCCCCTATACAGTTTTTAATTTTTGGAATTCCCTTCCATACCGCATCAGAAGCAGTGTCTTTATGTGTAGTAATTTCTCTTGTCGTACAAATTGTAAACATTTTAACCTTAGATTGAAGAATTTTTTAATTAATAGTCAATGTGTTTATTAATTGTTAATAATAATAATAATAATAATAATAATAATAATAATAATGGGTCCATCCATAGCATTCCATTTAGGCTTGAAATCAAGGTCACTGTAAACATTCCAAATATTAAGATTAAGATTTTTCTTGTGAATATTTATTTTCTACCTAATTTCAAGATCAGCCCACGGTTGTCCATGAATAGCCTTGGAAGTATAATCGGTAGGTTTGTATTCAAGCCAATCCTTCGACCAT
>JAQGAS010000537.1:0-45141 GCA_034686365.1 Pachymerium ferrugineum | reverse complement strand
CTGGCTGTATCAGTTATAGATGGTACAAAGGAACAGTATCTCTCTTATTACAGCAAACATGGGAAAGCAAATCTGACTAAAATATGCAACATGTACACAAGATATGGAAAAAAGAAAGGATGTAGTGGCATTAAAAAAAAAACAACTGAAGAAACTGACATTTTAGAAGATCATGAACAAATGAACTTATCTTCAGTTTCTAATGAAAATAACCTTATCTCTTCTTTGGCAAGCGACAACAGACTTATTATAAAGGGCAAAAAAAACAGAAGACCCTCAATGCAATTCGCCTCTGTTAATTCAAAAGATTAGTGGGCGCTTAAAGAAATGTTCGGGATGTTACAAGTCAATTCATCAACCACCAATAGGCTGTATAACTACTATGGATGAAGAGTTATGCATTGGAAGAAATGAAGTGTATCATTTCTCAAACCCAGCCACAGGTGCCTGGCAGCTCACTAGTGGAAATCGGTACTATAATCTAAGTAATATATGTCTACGAGGACCTGTTAATAAAGTACAGTTTCATACCATGCAACCAAATAATATCATTGAAGTAAAAAAACTACTTAATAAACGTTTTGGAAAAGTTTTTTAAAATGTTTTTTGATTCTGTGATATTTAATGTCAGAAATGTGATTCAAAAATTTGTGAGATTAAAAATTTTAATGGGATTTTTAAAAAAAATTTATACCATTTTTTGGATTTAGGAAAAACTATTATTAACTCTATCCTGGTATACTAGGTGTACCTGCATGTAAACCAATAGGTACACCTGCAGGTGTACCCTACCCTGCATAATCCAGAGGCCCCGAGAGGGCTTACTCAGACATATTATCATTCTTTCCAATCATCTCTTGAAAACATTGCATGAACGTCGGGTAATGCACGATATCCCATTTAAAATTGGCAATTTCATTTCAAACGGGTACTCCCCTCTGGCATTTTTGACTCGTTTAGTCTTGACAAAATTAAATTGATACTGGCGAAAATTAATTTTTCTGCCACCCAAAAAGGGAATCGATTGCAGCACTAAAGTTCGTATTTTCTATTGCTTTTTCCACAAGGGCGAACAATCTTCATACAATTAGCTTTCAGTTTTTATACAAGGCAGTGTTCGCCTTTTCCCTACTTCGTATTTTCCAGTGCGCACGCTCCAGTGGAGAGGCCACTGTACTAAATTTGGGGACACTTCTATAGTGCTGGATTGGGTCATTAAAGCCTTCTTGATAGTGTGTCTAACTTTCCAGGGAACAGTGTCTATTTTCCTTTTCTTCCATACATTACCAGCAACAGGCACCAGTACAGTAGGATGATCGTTTGATCGTGCAGTTAGGGACAGTGAGTGCCCTTAACACTCTGGAGGGACCCAACTTCTTCTTATAAAGAAACAAGAGTAATCAAAAGTGAAGTTCTACTAGTAAGAAAAACTATAAGTGATCTCAATAAAAAAAATTACACAACGCAGCTAAGGATAATTGGAAACAGGTTATTAAATGTAAGTGAATTCATTTTATTGCAAAAATGCAATTTTTTTTAACTACATGATTTGTTTTGTTACAATAGAAGTAAATTAAGCACAACCTGGCACTAGCTAAACCTTAGATGTCCTCGGCAATACCCAATTATGTTGCGAGTTGTCAACAGTGCAATGGAAGAAAGTTCAGAAGGCCAAGGCTACTTTGGAAAGGATGCCAATGCCTGTACAGCTAAACAAACATGGGCCATTGAAGCATTGGGGCCACTTCCGGTAACCCAAAAGGGAAATAAATATTAGCTGGTCGCTACTAACTTGTTCAGCAAATATCCGGAAGTTGGGGCTATGAAAGACCAGAAGGCTGAAACAATTGCAGCCAAATTCATTAAGAACATGGTCTTAATGATTGGAATAATGGAGACATTAATCTCCAACAACGGCTCGACCTTTGTATCGAGCACGATCGAAGTGAAACGAGTGGGAATACATGTGACGAAAACGTGTTGCTATCCTAGCGGGAAATGGAACAGTCGAGAGATTTAATCGCAGTTTAGCGTCCATATTGTCCCACTTGATAACCAACCAACAGGATAATTGAAACGAAATGCTAGAGCATCATGACGGCATTTTCAGCATGGAGGAGGAAGAATCTCTGGCAAATCATTGAAACGCCCAGCACGCCTGCTTATTTTTACACACAGGGCGTGATAATAGGCTACCGGTTGCTTAGTCAACGACAGCTCCAGTCAGAATTGGCGAGCCAAATTCAGGGTGTACTGGCAGACGGTCAAAAATCGATGTTTCCTCTGCGGGATGAAAGGCGGATATGAGGACGACAGCTTCAGAGGAATGGGTAGACTGCACCATATGCATTAAAGTTAGAAGATGCTATCCCCCCACCGCACGTGCACACTTGCCTGCTTTGCGGGAAGTGCATATTAGGGGACCTGACCAACCACCTGTTGGATGACTGTTGGAAGACTCGACAGTCTTCGACCGTCTGTTCCATCGCGAGAAGTTATTCCGTCGCTTAGAGTGCGTCAAGTATAACGTGTGAAGTACCTGAAGCACATGAACTGCCACCACCCAAGAGAAAAAGGATGAGGATTGCAGTTGCTCCCTACCCAGGCTGAAAGATAATCTATGCACCTGTGCGCAGTCCAGTGCAGGAGAGGGCAATTGATTTCTTGGAATTTTTCCGGAGGTGGAGACCCGAGTCCGACTCCTTTTTCGGCTTTAGTGTGCTCAGAGACCAGTCACTGCGCGTGCAGAGACAATTGTTGCCACCGGTCATACCCCGCCCGGACCTCCGAAAAATTCTGTTCGAGTGGGCTGACTCCCGTCCTTTCGACTACAACTACCCTGCGGATGAGGTGGATGATGGGATGAGGTGGATGGTGAAGCGAGAACGAGACGTAATTTACTAATGGGCGGTCATAGAAGGTCCTATGGGGAAGATTACAAAACCGAGATGATGCTCAAGCTATATAGGCCTTCCATTTGGTAAAAAAAAAATCTAGAGAAGGCTGCAGAGACTATAAAACGAAATCATGACAAAAGGGCCAAAGACAGGAAATTTCAAACAGGGAACTTCAAGATCATTCAATGTGATCATCTTCACTTTCATCATCTAGAGGTCCAACTTCTTTTAAAATAGATTTTGCAGTCTAATTTCTAGATCATCTCTTTTGCCTAACTCCAAGCACAGCTTCATCACGAAATAGTTTTCTTTTTCTATTCATCTATTTAAACAGCAATATTTTTGTTTAAATATACAGTAATAAATTAAAAATTAAAACTAAAAAAAAAAAAAAATTCTAGAACCTCATTTGAATGGGTGTATCGTATCCAGTTAGTGTGGACCAGATAACAACTGTTGAACGACACAATATATAATAAAAAATTGTCAAGTTTTTGGTTTTGAGTTTTTATTATCTTTGAATTGGGGTTTAAGATGAGTTACGTCGCACCCCTCAATTATTATTTTTGAGTTTTTATTATCTTCGAATTGGAGTTTAAGATGCGTCTAATCGCATCTCTTAATGGCCATCAAGGTTTTTGGGTGGGATAAAGAGTTTTTCCCCCTCTTCCTTTCGTAGAAAGAAGTGTTTGAACACAAGGCGAACCTTCTCTTCATTTCTAACGGAGAGAAGCAGCTTTATTGTCTGATATGTGAGTTGAGTAACATCTTGAGTCCCATCACGAACAAGAAGAATGCGAAGCATTTCGGTCATTCCTGCTTAAACCATTTCGGGTGCGCGGACAGATTAGAAAAACACTCGCAAAGCTGCAATATTCATTAACCACAACGAATTGAACTTCCTGCACCGGGTCAAAATATAATGACGTTTAAAGAAATAGAGAAGGGAATCAAAGTTCCTTGGGCAATATATGCCGATGCTTACCCAGAACGAGATTTTGCTAATGCTATGCATTGCCATATTTGCAAGTTGCCTTTTGTGCTGTCCTATACCCACCCAATCGTGAAATTTAACCCGAGTGGATTTTGTTGCGTGAAAGTAGATTCCAGAGGAAACACTTGCCCTCCTGTAATCTACCGTGGAAAGTAAGTGATACAAAACTTTATAGACGGACTTTTAGAAGAAGAAGAAAAGTTCTACGCACTTCTTATAAAACCTTCCAAGATGCGCCTTACCCAGCAGGATGAACGAGATTTTGCTAATGCTATGCATTGCCATATTTGCAAGTTGCCTTTTGTGCTGTTTCATGACCCCCTAGATAGAAAAGAAGAGTAAATGAGCAGGCCGGTCACGTCATTTGCTTCAGACTTAGGCATGGCCAATTGGAGACACTTGCGACTTCAAGGAGGCGATAAAAGTAAGATTTTCTTTTTTTTTTCAGTACATATCACTTTTAGTTATACATTAAATGTACAGTAGCATTCCGCGAATATGACCTCGAAATTTCAAGCCCTCCGCAGGGAGGAAGCCTCCTCCTGTTTCCAGAATTTGCCTTTCTATAGGAAACACCACCGGTGGGGAAGATAGCTATAAGACTTAATTGACTCTGGGGAAACCCAGTACGCTCTGCATTTATTAATTGTTAAATATTTTATACTTAAAAAAAAATTCAGTTTCTACCTTGTATAGTTTGGCCACGGAAAATAATATGACGCCCGTTATGGTAGGGAAGCTGACTACCAGAAGAGACGGGAGGACACAAAGAACAAAGTTCCTTTTAATGAAGAGATGTTCATTAACAATGCCGAATACATAATTAACCAACTCAAAATTTATGACAGAGTAGCAAACGATGATGAAATGTTGTTACTATCCTAGCGGGAAATGGAACAGTCGAGAGATTTAATCGCAGTTTGGCGTCCATATTGTCCCACTTGATAACCAACCAACAGGATAATTGAAACGAAATGCTAGAGCATCATGACGGTATTTTCAGCATTGAGGAGGAAGAATCTCTGTCAAATCATTGAGAGACAAGCATATTGAAACGCCTGCTTATTTTTACACACAGGGCGTGATAATAGGCTGCCAGTTGCTTAGTCACCGACAGCTCCAGTCAGAATCATCGAATTCACACCTAAGGAAATCTAGGACAAACACTTCTAGGGGTTTGTGTTGATTATAAGCAAGGGATATTCCTGATTAAAAAATCAATCCGGGGTCCTGCCAATCCCATCCATGTGCAGATAAATCTTTTCTTGTTTATACATTTTCCTTTTACTTTTACACTTGCAGCGAAATTTGATTTTTAAAAAAAAAAATAAATAATAATAATAAAAAAAAATATGTTAAAATTTTTTTGTTTGGTAAGAATATTTTAGTCGGGTGTTTATTTTGGCTTTGTATCAGATAGCCCCTTAATTTCATTTCATCGTATACCACTAGATGGCGCACTAAAAAAACAAGAAGTTACCTTTTTAAAGGATTATGTGTTATTCCTACACCTAATTAAAAAATATTACAAGATTGAAAAAAAAGGCGGACCATTTAGTTTTGTATTTAGTAATGGACCACAACCATGCTGGGTCAAAACATGTGGAATCCCAACACAAACATCTGATTGGCTGACACCACCAAAGTAGCGTCCATCCCCACATCCCGGCAGTTCCAAAAGTAAAAGGCGGAGCAAGGAAATTGACAACTGGTAGACTCGTTATTACTCGTTATTATTATTACCAGTGTTAACGTGTGGAGCGACCCAACTTCTTCTTATAAAGAAACAAGAGTAATCAAAAGTGAAGTTCTACTAGTAAGAAAACTATAAGTGATCTCAATAAAAAAAATTACACAACGCAACTAAGGACAATTGGAAACAGATTATTAAATGTAAGTGAATTCATTTTATTGCAAAAATGCAATTTTTTTAACTACATGGTTTGTTTTATTACAATAGACGCAAATTAAGCACAACCTGGCACTAGCTAAACCATAGATGTAGGCTACTCGGCAATACCCAATTATGTTGCATGGAGGAGGAAGAATCTCTGGCAAATCATTGAGAGACACGCATATTGAAACGCCTGCTTATTTTTACACACACGGCGTGATAATAGGCTACCGGTTGCTTAGTCACCGACAGCTCCAGTCAGAATTGGCGAGCCAAATTCAGAGTGTACTGGCAGACGGTCAATCGATGTTTCCTCTGCGGGATGAAAGGCGGATATGAGGACGACAGCTTCAGAGGAATGGGTAGACTGCACCATATGCATAAAAGTTGGAAGATGCTATCCCCTCACCGCACGTGCACACTTGCCTGCTTTGCGGAAAGTGCATATTAGGGGACCTGACCAACCACCTGTTGGATGACCACAACATGCCCCACGGCACACATGATCTTGTGCCCGAATGGTTGGAAGACTCGACAGTCTTCGACCGTCTGTTCCATCGCGAGAAGTTATTCCGTCGCTTAGAGTGCGTCAAGTATAACGTGTGAAGTACCTGAAGCACATGAACTGCCACCACCCAAGAGAAAAAGGATGAGATTTGCAGTTGCTTCCTACCCCGGCAGAAAGATAATCTATGCACCTGTGCGCAGTCCAGTGCAGGACAGGGCAATTGATTTCTCGGAATTTTTCCGGAGGGAGAGTCCAAGTCCGACCTTTTTTTCGGCTTTAGTGTGCTCAGAGACCAGTCACTGCGCGTGCAGAGAGAATCCCTGCCACCGGTCCTACCCCACCCGGACCTCCTAAAAATTCTGTTCGAGTGGGCTGACCCCCGTCCTGTCGACTACCCTGCGGATGAGGTGGATGGTGAAGCGAGAACGAGACGTAATTTACTAATGGGCGGTCATAGAAGGTCCTATGGGGAAGATTACAAAACCGAGATGATGCTCAAGCTACTAAAGGCCTTCAATTTGGTAAAGAAAAATCTAGAGAAGGCTGCAGAGACTAGAAAACGAAACTATGACAAAAGGGCCAAAGACAGGAAATTTCAAACAGGGAACTTCAAGATCATTCAATGTGATCATCTTCTAGAGGTCCAACTTCTTTTAAAATAGATTTTGCAGTCTAATTTTTAGGTCATCTCTTTTGCCTAACTCCAAGCACTGCTTCATCACGAAATAGTTTTCTTTTTCCATTCATCTATTTAAACAGCAATATTTTTGTTTAAATATACAGTAATAAATTAAAAATTAAAACTAAAAAAAAAATTCTAGAACCTTATTTGAATGGGTGTATCGTATACAGGTAGTGTGGACCAGATAATAACTGTTGAACGACACAATAAAAAATTGTTAAGTTATTGGTTTTGAGTTTTTATTATCTTCGAATTGGGGTTTAAGATGAGTTAAGTCGCATTTTCCCAAAAGTTGGTATGGATGACCCCTTCGAAATTCCTATTGTCATTGATCGGGAAAAAGGGATCAAAAATGCAATACAAAAAAGTTATAAACACGTTCCCATAATCCTATGCCACAATCATTTTTTAAGCGATGTGGACTTCTATATAAAAAAAAATGGAGGATTGAAAACCGATCAAAAGGTCTTGAAAGACCAAATACAGCAGCACTGAATCTCTAATTTCAAAATTCCAAGAATTCGAATTAGCAGAGTTTGTGAAAGACCAATTGTATTCAGAAATTCAAACTTACAAAGTTATTGTAAAAGTGTGATTAAATGTACACTATATTTGCAAGTTGCAAAGATTACAATATCTTTACAATGACTTTGCAAATGTACTTATATTACTGAAAAGTTGATTGACCTTCCTGAAGAAACAGCAAACTTTTTTTTTGATTTAATAGAATTCGATAAAAATCATTATTATTTCCACATAGATGATGACAATAGTGATTTGTATGATTTTGGGAACTTTGCCTGTGGCCCCCGTCCTGACTTCTTTGCAGGCCTCCGGATGGTCTTCACACCTCGCGCCTCAAGGAATAAATGAAGCGAAGATTAAGAAATCGCAAAAAATCCATTCATGTAATTTGAATAAGTTAAATGAAATAAAACTTTGTTTTACACATTTTCATATACGACTTGAATTTATTCACATAATAATCTTGAACAAAAAACCAAACTCGCCAACTAATGACTAATATTTAATATTTAGTGTCATAATGAATACGAGAAAACTTTAGAACTGAATCTTTTTGAAACATTACTTTGGTGATGATGATAATGATGATGATCTGTTTGAGTGTTTTTTTGAAAATAGAACCGTTGAAAATGTCGTTTTTACCTTATAAACTTTCCACTTTTACTTTTATTACTTAAAATTTATTTTTAATTGTATGAAAAGCTTACTGGACATTTTGAATAAAAAGTTTACATGTTCATTTTCTTTGTACTACATTCACACCTGAAGTAAAGTAACCGGTTAGCCCCAACCAGCCAACCCCACCAACCGCGCAATCCGCCAACCAGGTAACCGCACAAACCGGGTAATCCGCCAGCCAGGTAACCGCACCAACCGGGCAACCCTATCAGCCCGCTATCAGCCCGCAAGAGCGAGCCATGCAACCCCAGACCTGCAGGGTAGCCCTATCAGCCCGCAAAGAGCCAACCGAGCAACCCTATCAGCCAGAAAGAGTTAACTACTTTTGTTTAGGTTAATATGTTCGGGTAATTAAGAAAATAAAAAAAAAAATTAGGTTATAAACCCACATTCCCTCGGTCCAAAGTTGGGTTAATAGTGGGGTAATTAAAAATTGGAGAAAAAAGTTCTATCCTCGCTCCTAGAGTGCCAGCATAGCGTAATGGCGCTATCTAGGCAAAGCAATGCATTAGCGCCATTACGCTATGCTGGGGCACTCTACTACTGGCATCTATCAGCGCCTACAATTCTAAAAGCAGATCCAGTAAAATGAACTATACCATGAGAAATCAGTTTAAAAAAAGGGGTATAAAAAATTTATATATAAATTAATGCAATTTCTAGTTATTGGTGAACCAATGGGAAAAGAAATAGCCTTAAAAAAAAGTCTCGCAAGTGTCGTAAGTGGTGAGGGAGCAATAAGCCCAAATATTCAAATTTGATTTTTGGCGGGAAACTCAACTCGATTGTGGAAAATGATAATTATTCAGCAAGGTGGAGTTTAGAGGGTATATAAGAAACTCAGCAAAAATAAGAAATTTCACTACCACCATTAACATGGCAAACGAGCTACCTCGCAACCCTATTTGTGGCCTTGGCCGAACACTTCCCTCATGTTGGGCAATTACTTGCAGGTAATATTTTTTTCTTTTTTAAACTTTATTTTTTTAGGTGCAGTTTGCGAAGCCTTCTTATAAGGAATCGTATGGGCGACTCTTAGCTTGTATGGTATGCTTAGTAAATTAGGAATTGTTTATTTCAACCTCGCCTTCACCATCCTTGTTGGCAGGGATAGATCAACTACCTGAGCATCAAAATGACGCGATGCCACAACCTGTGCTTGAACCACCCCAGCATGTGGAGGTGCTGTATGAGCCAGCTGCCATAGAACTACCCCAGCAAGAGGAGGTAGTTACCAGCTCGTGAGAGTACAGTTGAACATCAAATTCTGGATGTTGAACGATTACACAATAATGAGAGAGCAAATCCGCACATGTACATCATTCTTCCAATGTTTCACTAAATTTAAAAAAAAAAAAACCCCAGTTAATATAACGCTGAAGATAGTGATATAGAAGAAATTCCAATAAACTTAACGAAACGAGAAAATCCACCACAAAAAATAAATCACAATTATATCGACGAGCTTTAAGTATATCTGACAAATCACAGGCAAACATGATAAAAATATTGTTCTCATCAACTATGGAAAAAACATACCCCATTGCTACTGATTTACAAGATACAAGATTAATTTTTGCTTTCAAGTCACAGTAAGCTTAATGGGAGAAGATTTAGATCATCACTCAGAAACTATAACTAGTGCAGATGATTATTATAACTCCATTGCCTAGTGCTATTAACATGTTCAGGCTCCATTCCATTGCCATTAATGGTGATATTAAAGGAGCCTTCCATCAAATATTGTTGGCGGTCGACTAAAGAGATGTTACCCGATTCATCTGGTTACAAAATGATTGGAGACCAGGCAAAGAAAGTGTATTTTAACACAATATCTTAGTCAAATTGTCATACTGATTTGTGGTGAGGAGATGGCAAGTGACAAAACATATGCTAGTCATTATGAAGGGCAGAGTTCTTTGGAGCACCTTCTCATGGAGGAAAATTTATTCTAAAGACAGTATCAAACACAATAGCAATAGTTGGCACACTAGTTTAGGTAAAGCTTTATCAACAGCTCATGGTGCAGCACAGCGTAGTCAATTATCTGGTGTCAGCACTGTCGGAGCATATCTCACATGGGCAATGGCAAAATTGTTTTTAAGCTGGGCACATCACTTCTTGCCACATCTTGACACAGGAATAAACTTCCTAGATTTTTTAAGAAATCGAGTTAGTATTCTTAAGCTTTCCATGGGACTCTCCACGTGCCTCCTAGCTCCTTAGGTGATGGATACTGGAGAACTCGACAGTGAATTCCACGGGCAAGTCGTCGCAGAGCACTCGAGTGTCGGGTCTAGGCCGTAGCCGAACCGCTACGCGCCTGCACTTCAAAAAGAGGAATTTGAAGGGTTGTGGGAGTGTTCAAACATTAATGCTGCAAAAAGATATAGATACATCACGCAAGAACGACCACCACCAGTAATATTTATTACATTAAATCGTGCCCGGTTTAATCCTAAAATGAAAAATACGGAAAAAAAAAATAATAATGCAATTCAAGTCAATACAAAGTTTCCTAACAATTACTTAGTCGTGGTAAACTAATACAATACAGACTGAAATGTATTGGAGCACATGCGATAGAGTTGAAATTGAATTAGAAATGTTACCACCCAATTTTTGTTCAAACTGTGGTAAAAAGATGGAAAATGCAATTATCTTAGTCCTCCACTACTTGATGAAGCACTTGAGGAAGATTTCTTCTAACAATCCCAAGACCCTCTAAATTACTTAATGTTACAAGAGTCACAATATCATTTTCATAAAAATAACGAGTGACAGTTATAATGATTTGATGCTAAATAAAACTTATTCAGTTGAAATGCGAAAGAATGTGAAATTGAATTTGATAAATGTAATAATTCTCAGAACGACCCTCCAACAAATTAGAAGCGGAAGAATATCATTTTGTAACTTTTGAAATGTCAAAATTTTTTTTTAATAATTTCTTCTTAAACATTAGAATATGGCTTTTGTATTTTAATTTCTTTGCTGGAAAGGTTAATGAAGATCATGATTATGGCCAAACTAACTTTCACCCTATCAGCAAACAATCTGACTGCGAAGACTGAAAAGTCATCAGTTTTGTTTTCAGTTACCGCTAGTGAGAGTACAGTTGAACATCAAATTCTGGAGTATTTGCAAAAAGAGGAATTTGAAGGGTTTTGAGTGTTCAAACATTAATGCTGTAAATAGATATCGGTACATTTTGTAAGAACGACCACCACCAGTAATATTTATTACATTAAATCGTTCCCGGTTTAATCCTAAAACGAAAAAAACCGGAAAAAATAATAATGCAATTCAAGCCAATACAAAAGTTTCCTTACAATTACTTAGTCGTGGTAAACTAATACAATACAAACTGAAATGTATTGGAGCACATGAGATAAGAGTACCAGGGGTAAATTTTTTCATAATTTACTTTCTTTCTTAATTTTTATTTCTAATTATTTATTCTATTACTAATTATTATAGTAGTTTTCCATGATGGGATTGGCTAGAATGTAATGCCAGAACTTCCAAAGTTAAAAGCATTTTTAGTTCACTCAAGTAACCCGGGACTCGTGAGAGCTGCTGAGCTAACATTAAACGAAAATTGCCTTGTACGTTTTTTTGCGTTAGTTTTATTTGTTTCTACATTTATTTTATCTTTCTTTTTTTTTAGATTAACTACAGATGACGGATTCCCCATTTACACTGGCCGAAGCGTAGGGGGCTTTGAAAAAAACACAGGCGCTCCAATTTACATAGTTATGAATTGGAGTAATGCGCAAATTAGGACGAAGTGTCTGACGGCGGAACAGCTCCACCAGCAAGCACGGCTCCTTTTTGAGAAGACTCAGGACGTCAGAAGAGATGCCGAAACCATTGGGGTTGGCCTATTTGGCTAGCAATCAGGGCGTAGTCCTTTACTACGTGGTGGGGCCCCTACCTTCTTTGTGCTACGCTATACCAATCTACAACGTGCTACAGTGACTTTATGTGCTATTCTACAACACAACCCAATTAATTACGTGCTATTTGAAACCACTACACAACCCTGCAATTTATCTGCTACTTCAAGTTCAAGTGCTAAAATCAGCGCCTTTGGAAGGGCCACTGTGTGGGGTTTGTGAAAACGGCCTTACCATTTCCTCACAGCCAATAAACAGCGTTAATCGCAATCAGCAGTCATCAAGACTTTTAAAAAAAGATGCATTCACCCAACTTACATCAGCACAGAGGTTACATATCGGATGGAATAAAATCACAAAACGACAAGAAATCACTAAGGGATCAAACTCAGGAAATCTTACATAGCCTGAATTTACAAGGCAAAATTTGCACATGATGGGGTGGTGATAAACCAAATATCCTACAAAAACAAGTACGGCGATCAAATCCTCAACAACCGATAAAACTAGCGGGCTCGATTGCAATGGGCTTAATAGTAATAACCTATTTAAGGAAAATATAATAAATTTTAATTATTTATTATAGATTATATGTTCAAGGAATGATCAGACGTCAAAATCTTTTCTGGTGATGAAACTGTTGTATTTGAAATATTACCTGAAGAAGATCAAGTCAGACCAGCTGGGAAAGGTTTTGGGCTTTCAATTAAAAACAGGGGTCCCAGTCTAGGACTGCACCCAACAGTCTACAATCTGATAAATTCAACCATAACACAAATTCAAGATGTTACATTCCCAGTTCGTCCTCTTGCGTAAGCAACATTAACTAGTTTTAGGCGATATTAGCAAAGAGCCCCGCACGGTGCATGATGGGGCTGGGCCAGAACATACATAATATTGCCTATCTTTAGTCATCCATAAAGGAGAAACAACCATCCACATACAGAGAGTCACCCACACTAAACAAAAATTGAAAAATTTTTGCCTTGGATTCCACAAGAGTTTTCATGCTTCATAAGCGATACGCAGTTAGATGATGATGATTCGGAGCCTTCAGGTGTGTATAATGTTCAATACAGTTATTGCTCTCTGCGACCACGGATCAGGCTTTCGATTCCACAAGAGTTCCTAGACTCCATAAGCGATAAGCAGTTTAAAGACGATTCGATGTGGAAAGAATCCTTTTATATTTTTAATTTATAATTTTCAAAATTGTAGACAAAATAACAATGACTGACACAGTGTATATGATGAAAAAAGCTTGTCAAACTTTCGAAACAATCTTTCTAAAAGTTCGTAGTAAGAGGCATTAAATGGATTAACTAGCAATGTTCATGCGAATGCAGTAAAGGGTACTTATTTTTTGAAATTTGTATAAAAATAGTTTGTGGTATCCGTAGTGGGGAAAGTTAAAATTAATAATTACAGTGGTCACAAGTTTACTAGGTGTATACTCAGAATACCTCTTCTTGGACCACATTTATTTACAATTAAATTAAAAGCGGGGATCAATAGGTGGTGATCAAGGATAGCTATTCGGATTTTTGAGGTTGGTTTTTCACCTACGAGGGCCCAACAAAGTGCAATGTTGGTTCGCCCTCAAAAATCCGATTGGACCCACTCTTACTTGCGTAATGAAGTAAAAACGGCCACCCAGCCGAGCAGCCTCTCCTTCACTACGTGTTTTCAAAGTTTAGGCCCCTCTTGCATCACCACCTTTCCCATTATTTACATATTACCCTCATGTAAAAATTTCTTAAATAGCTATTAAAATAAATTTCAAGTTGTCAATACTTGAAAGTTTGTATCGAAAAATATTTAGAAAACATCTGTTATTGAAAATAAAAAAAATTTGAATTCCCAAACGGAGAACAAATAATTTGAACTCTCAGACCGAGAACAAAGAAAATAAAAATACGACCTCATTTTTAAGAATTTAAATAATTACTACGAAATCGCAAATTGGTGTTTAAGTTGCATGAACTAAGACGAATTGCCCGACCATCGAAGAAAATCGCAGAAACTTAACGAACTACTTCGACGAACAAAGATGAATTTGGTAGCCATGTTGGAACCTGTGCTCGAAGTGCTCACAGGGCAGGGTTCCCATCCAAAATGCGAAGCAAAAGAACGTTCTAAAGTTTCAAAAATGTTTTAAAAACACATTCAACATATATCTAAATTGTCTCTTACCATTTTAAATGTTGCAAATTGTAATAAAATAATGATTTCTCGGGAGCGTCAGTCTACATGTCTATCGCAATCCGTGTCTCCATCAGAGTGAATGAGGTGAATGAAGAAGAAGGGCGGAGTTACGCTTCGTGACCAATCAGAAAGTAGCGTTGTAATGCGCATGCTCTAGCATGTGGCGCAAAAATCGAATTATGTATGACGTCATTCAATATCACTCCAGATTTAAAACGTTAGATTGACATCTTTACATAATGATTTCAAACTAGGAAATGTGAAAATAATGAAAAAATAAAATAATTTTTATTGAGAAAAAATTTTATGTTACTTGCATAGTTGCATTTATAGCAATTAGCAATAGATTATACTTGGTAATAAATTAACTTTAAAAAAAACCAATTCAGAAGCAATGAAGCAACAAGCCACAAAAATAAGTTTGGATAACTTTTTTTAAACATAATTATTTTTCAAGCTTGTGCTTTTAATAATTTCACAACTTATTTCGATTCACAGAGAGTTTTGACTTAAAGATAACTATGTCGTAACAATTCAGTGTAGTTTAATTTTTAAAAAAATTTCATTATACAGACTTTATATTTGAGGAACGAGATATGCTTTTAGATCTCCAGAAAATAACAATCAAAGAAAAAAAAAAACGAAATGCAAATTTCTTGTAGAATTATAATAATGATGGAATTTGCTGATACTCGTTTCAAGTTCTAACAGTAAGCGCACTTGAAATGAAGATGACAGGTATCAATTACCCAGTTAGCTTATCACATATATTCAAAGTGGAAAAAATGAATTCAATGGTGGTAAATGTTTTTGGGTGGGTGGGATATTCACTTTATATCAGATTGTCATGTGTAAGGCTTAAGGAGTCATTTATTCAAATTGGAAGTTAAGAGTTAATAAAGTTAAATATCTTGTGTTTGGTTGATTGCATAATCACTTGTGCCTATTGAAAAAACCATAAAAGAGGGGAGCAGACTGGTTTGGCCACCTGGGCAGACAATTCAGTATGTGCTCACCATGAGGCACCACTCCTCACATTCAGTGCAGCAGTGTTCCTTTGTCCCTTCTTATTAAATTAAACGGAGTTACAGGATTTTTGTAATGAGTTGTGACGGATTTTTAATCTTTCAATTTTGCATTCCAAAACCAGAGGGAATAAATTTTTTGATTGGTATAGTAATTTTACCCTGAATTTAAATCTTTTATTTGCTTGTTGAATTTTTAGCTAATAATAAAGTTTTATATCATATCTGTAGATTAACTGAGTCAAAATGACTGGGACAACTTATCTCTGTGGCAAGAATGTGACAGAAAAACCTGTAACGAGATGTCTGGACACCCCCAAGAACATATGCCGAGCCATTTTTTTTCCACTAGAGGGGGAAGACCCAACAGGTTTTGAAATGGTTGATTGGTTTATGGTATACTATTGAAACTGCTTGATTAGTTTATGGATTTTCATTCAAACTAACAAAAATAAAGCATTTTTTATGCAATCGAAAAACTTGAACCATTTTGTTTAAATCTGCGTCTGGGTTTCACACCTGCTTGTCCCTACATAGACGTCAGGCAAATTTGTAGGTTTCATCACTCCAAGATACCTAGTTCACCAGAGGTAGTCAACATCAGCTCCGATGATGAAGCCATTCAAGTTACACCTCCGAGAGCTATGCGGAGAAGTAGGGTGCCTAACCACGAACAAGTTAGTGACGAAGAGCACAACAAGCAAGGCAAGTAAACTCAGACCGGTTTTTCGCCTCAGGCAATTGACCGTTCCGAGACCGAGATATGGCGGTGGCAAGACCGCCTCGCTAAGTGCGAGGAGGGGCAAAGTAAAATGGTCTCCAAGCCAAAAAGCCCTTAATGTTATATGACAATGTGGAAAATATAATGTATTTCGCACACATTGAGACATTACAAAAGAAAATGATAAATACTTCTACAGAAATGTCCTCAAAAATTATACTTAGGTATACAATTATATCTAAGTATTGACACCATGAACCACATCTGTTCTACTATAGAACAACATAGGATATTGCATATCTGTAGTCATCCATAATGGCGATACAATCGTACCATACAACAGTCACCCACACTAAGCAAGTCTGAACTAACACCTTATTTTGCATACCAAGGAAAAGCCATTGAGATGTAGCAGGTGCAGCTTCAGATGTAACAGAAGCAGTAGATTGAACCATTGCAAAAGAAAATGGAAAATTTCCACTTTGGAATCCGCAAAAATTCTCATGCTTCATAAGCGAGATGCATTTTGATGGTGATGATGATATGGAGCCTTCGAGAGTGTATGTTCAACAGAGTTGTAAGTAACTGCAGCTCTTTCTTGTGTATTAAATTTTGAAATTTTTATCCAAAGTCCAGAGTCAAACAAGCTTAAACACACGTTTGAAACTGTGCTCATTTAATAATTCTCAGTGCGATTTCTTTTTAACGCAAACTAATGTTTTAAAAAGTCAAAATGAGGTTCATTCTGTGGAAAATGCTTTCGATTGGACAAGAGTTTCCCAGTTAACGGAAGCATTGAAAACCCGCTTCTCAAACTTTCAAAACAATCTTTTTAAAAGTACGTTGTAACGGGCGTTAAATGAATTGACTCTATTTAAGTGATTGTATTAATGGGTACTTATGATTGTATTAATGGGTACTTATAATTGCAATTTGTACACAAATCATTTGTGATATTTGTAGTAGGGAATTTAAAAATTAATAACTAAGTTACAAACAGTGGCCCAACTTAGGTTTGTTCAATCCATCAAAGTAAAACCGCCAGCCAGAAAAATAAAACCTCTGATTTACTAGGCACATTCAAAATATTTCTTCGTGTGCCACATTTATTAACAATTAAAGGAATCTGTCTCCCCAATACTAACAAACCTAGATAACCAACCTACACATAAAATCTGTGAGTACGCTCTGTATAGAATATTTACCATTAAAGTAAAATTTGATTTTGTTTACAGCCACTGTTAAATTTGGCAAAAATCAAACCAGCAAGGCAACTGAAAACCAAGAAACAGATTCGAAAACCCCGACTACTGAAATCCTCAAATAAGGGTAATGATGCTGAAAAAACTTATAACTTTGCTTTAACAATGTCTCTTTCTTTTCAGAAAACTTAGAAACTTAGAACACGAGTGAAGACGAGACTTTTTCACGTGAGCTGACTACTTTCATATAAAATGCAGACGGTGATCGCATGAACAAGCTGCTTCAGTCCATTCTTAAGTACAAGAATTTCAGTACTTCTGTCGCTCGCCGTTTTCGGACGGCAAGAGAATCGGGACTGATCAGGTCGATCCAAAAAGCTGCTCTCTTAGGCACTGAGGACTCAACTAGAATTGCCTGGAAAATTTTTAAATTTAATGGAAAATTTTGATACCTCGCTAAACGTCAAAATGCAAAATAATGCATTTAATAATGCATTTTATGTTTTAATGACCACTTACGTATTGGCATTCCAGGCTAATGAAGTACCTGAGCAATACTTCCAAAATAATATAGAGCCGTTCCTTAAGGACTGCAAAATACCAAATGGTCACTTCGGAATCGGCACTCACGATTTTACAGACAATAATTTGAAGAGTTTGGCTTCTTCTGAACCTCACAAAAATTGGCTTTCTGACAGGGTAAATAAAAAAAAAGTTATCATTGAACAAAATTACAAGATGCTACATAAGTGGAAAGATGCTGTGGCAATAATTACACTTATTTTGTTACTAATGACTGTAGCCTTAACATATGTTATGATTGAATTGGGAAGAAAAGAGAACAGTATTGTTACTTCCTTTTTGGGTTTTATAAATCTTCATATTTAGGCGATTACAAGATTACTGTTGGCCCGTTAGAAGGAACTACTAATACTATTTTTGAATTGTCCAGCCCATAGTGCACTAAAGGAAGTGATCCAGAGAGAAGCAGAAAACCGTTGTGTCTTCAAGGTGGAAAGGAACCGTTCAGAGACAGAAGCAAAACTGTGAGTTAATTGATACAAAGAGTTATCCTGTTTTATTGAATATATTTTGATAATTGTTAAATCGAGTTTGAGATATTGAGGGGGAGATTTTAAGTTGTTCTGCATAACTGGGGATATTTTGGGGGTCTTATTAAGTGTCTCCAAACCTGGAAATTATTGAGTATTGTATTTGATTATCAAGTGTTTAATTATATAATAAAGAAAATCGAGAAAAGCCCATTGAGTTGAATTTATTATTTAAAGCTACACGCCTATTTGGTGTTAATTTTAAACCTGCGTAACCTTAAAGTAATTGTTGAAGCGGACTGGAAACCTGTCGAATATAAATTTTATTTATTGAGGTAAGTCTCGTCAGCTTTAGAGAGAAGCCACCACAATAATTTGGCGTCCGCGACAGGATTCCAAATTTTTAAACTTAATGATTAAATTGAGAAAATTTAGAAGAAGTGATTAATTTAAAATAAGAATACTTTTCTCGGTTTTGCTTTAGAGTGCATAAAATTTTGGGCAGATTTGATTGATTGAAAAAAAAAAAAAAAAAAGAAAGCCTCTACAACAATTAAGATGCTCGAGGAGAAGGTTTTTAGACGATTTGGAAGAGCACGGAAGATGATAACAGATGCACATTCATCTTTTTTGTCACAAGAGTTCACAGATTATGCAAATTTTTTTTGAAAGAACAAATTGAATTTGAATATTTAAAAAAAAGGTGCTTTTCTTGGTTTTCACTTTGAAGTGTATTTGTTTTGGGGGATATGGTAATATGTGCATGCTGTCTGATTTCTTACTAGCAGCATATATATTGTGTTTGTTGGCTATTTTTATTTTATGCTTGAAGTGCATTTATTCTGCATGTTGATTACCCTTTTGGATATATTGTTGCATAGTAATTGCTGCTTTTTGGAGGGCTTTCATTGGTAATAATAATAATAACAAGGTTAATATCGCCATTTGCTTTCAATTTGTAATTTGAGGAAGATTGCATTCGAAATAAAGAAAGAATTTGCATATTATACATAAATTGTTAAATAAGGTTAAAAATGGCGATGGCACCTACAGAGGCAGAGATTAAGAAAGCCATGGAGGATGCAGCGGCAGCCTTAAAAGATAGTAAAATGAACCAAACGTTGCTAGCTAACATGATTCCTTCTTTCACGGGGGAACCCAACACTTTGGATGTGGAAACATATTTAAATATAGTGGAGGCTACAGGCGGACTAGCTGGATGGGACGATTTTTTAAAAGTACGGATTGGCATGAGTAAGTCGGCTGGTAAAGCAGGAAAATTTATCTCTGATACCAAAGAGATACAGTCAATGTTGGATTTTGCCTTGTTTAAGAAGGCAATGATTGCCCGTTTCAAAGTAGTGAAATCCTTACAGGCCAAGATGGCTGATTTCAACTCCTGCATGCAGGAAGACAGAGACTATTACGGAATATGCAGCGCGCTTGTCTACGTTGGGGGAGAAAATGGTCAAAGGGGAGCCTGATTTAGAGGCTGCCTTGGAAAAAATGAAGCTTACCAGGTTTGTTACAGGGGTAACTAGGGCAATTAGTCAGATTTTATTAACATGGAAGCCCGACAGTTATGAAAGGGCGGTCGAACAGGCCAAAGCCGAAGAGAGGAACCTGTTGTTGTTGAAACAAACTGGTCAACTATTTACACATCTTTTGAGGAAGCTAAACAGAAATTGGAAGGTATAGAAGGAAAACCATCTAAGAATATTGTTTCTCCCGTGAATGTGGTAGTACAAGCCTTCCAAAGATATAAGATTCCAGCTTACTCAGAGAGTGTAATTCAAGGCAAGGTGCAAAAGGAGAGTTGTTGACAGTTGGGAATAATAGAACCGGGTAGCAAAAGAATAAAAAATACTGTAGTTGCAAGAATTTTGGTAAGGCCAGATTCAAACTCAAACCCTTTCGAGTAATGAATTTGTCGGAGAAGCCAATTATTATACAGAAGGATTCGAAAATTGGGAAGTTTGTAGCTGCAGAAGAAATTGATTCTGAGACAGAATTGAGTGAAGAGAAAGAGAAAGAAATAGAGGCTACAATCAAGAAAAAGAATGAGATGGATTTTGTTGAAGCATTTGCATTGAAACATTTGCCTTCAGAAAAGCAAGCCTTAATGGTTGATATGTTAAGAAAGTACTGTGATGTGTTTGCATTTACAGATAAAGAACTAGGATACTGTGATAAAATTAAACATCATATTCACACTACAAGTATGCAACCTATTTGTAAAGCCCCCTATAGAGTTCCACATGCACTACGTCATAAGATGGAAGAAGAGATACAAGATTTGTATGAAAGGAATGTAATAGAACCATCAAACTCCCCGTGGAGTGCACCAGCCCTTTTAGTGCAAAAACCAGATGGTAATCTTAGATTTGTAATAGATTACAGAGGCTTGAATGCAATTACTCGAATAGACTCTTATCCCTTGCCTAACATTCCAGAGACTTTAGACCGGTTGGGAGACAGCAAATATTTTAGTGTGATGGATTTTCTATCAGGGTTTTGGCAGTTAGGCATGGCCGAAGAAGATAAAGAAAAGACTGCTTTTTCAACACCAGATGGGCATTGGCAATTTCTTAGAATGCCAATGGGATTGTCAAATGCACCTGCTACTTGGCAGAGAGCAGCTGATCTGCTGCTGGCTGGGATTAAAGGGAAGACATGTTTTGTGTATATGGATGATATAATTGTATTTAGTTCAAGTTTTAAAGAACATCTGGATAGATTAGAAGAAATATTTAAAAGGTTGAGAGAAACCGGATTGAAACTAAAACCTAAGAAATGTCAATTTGTTCGAGATGAAGTGCAATACTTGGGACATAGGGTATCAGCTGAAGGTGTAAGACCCAGTCTAGCGAAAATAGAAGCAGTAGCAAAGTTCCCTCGTCCAATAAATGTAACCGAAATCAAAGGATTCTTGGGACTGGTTGGTTATTATCGAAGGCATATTCCAGGCTTTGCAAGAAAAGCCAAACCATTGAATCAATTGACTCAAAAGGATACCCCATATGAATGGACTCCTGAATGTGAACAGGCATATCAAGAATTGAAGTTAGCACTTATCTCAGAGCCCTTGCTGAAGTACCCAGACTTCACCAAACCGTTTTTAGTGACTACAGATGCCAGTCAGATAGCAGTGGGTGCTGTTCTGTCTCAGGTTTTTGATGGGCAAGAACATCTAATTGCCTATGCCAGTCGGCAGCTGAACCATGCTGAGCAAAGGTATACCACAACAGAACAAGAGTGTCTAGCTGTTATTTTTGCATTGCAATATTTCAAGTGTTATTTGTATGGTCAGCATTTTACGGTTATTACTGATCATAAACCATTAAAGGGTTGGAGAAACACTAAGACTTTGAATTCAAGAATGGTAAGGTGGCATTTGTTAATGGGAGAGTATGATTTTGACATCATTCATAAAGAAGGTAAAAAGAATCAGAATGCAGATGCCCTAAGTCGAGCTAGAGTAGCTATGATTGATGACAGAGAAAAGTTTCAACCAATATGGAGTAAAGAATTGGTACGAGAAGAGCAAAGAAAAGATCCACAATGGAATGAATTGATTGAGCATCTGGAGAAGAAGACAAAGGAAGAGTTTACAGGAAAATCACCTGATTCAGTTTCGAAATTTTATTTGGATGATAAAGGAGTTTTATACCACAAGATGATAGTCAATGGGCCAGTAGTACCTAGAGTCTGGGAACAACTAGTGGCCCCTAAGTCACTAGTCCAAGAAATATTGGTTGCTCATCACAACTTGCCTTTTTCGGGACATAGAGGACATAAAAGGACTAAGATGGCAATTCAACCAAGATTTTATTGGCCTACAATGAGAAAAGAAATTCAACAGTTTTGTGAGCAATGTGAGTCCTGCCAAAGAGTAAAGAAAACAACTGGTGGGAGAAGAGCACCAATGCAAGAGTTCCAGGCTGTGTCATACCCGTTTGAAAGATGTTCTATGAACATACTTGGTCCCTTCCCAATTTCATCAAGTGGGAATAAATATGTATTATGTTTTACTGACCATTTGACAAGATATGCAGAAGCTATTGCCGTGCCAGATCAGACAGCCGAGACTGTTGCAAAAGCATTTGTAAACAACATTGTTTTGCGACAAGCTGTGCCAAGGGTGCTATTAACTGATCAAGGAAGGAACTTTACGTCTAAAGTAATCTATGAACTGTTGCGAATTAAGAAGATATATACAACGGCATACCATCCTGCTACGAATGGAGTGGTTGAACGGTTTAACAAGACATTGACTACGCATATTACCCATTATGTGTCAAAAGATCAAAGAGATTGGGATGAATGGATACCATCTGCTCTTTGGGCATATAATACTGTCCCACATTCCAGCACTAAAGAGACACCGTATTTTTTGAGATATGGGCGAGAACCAACTATTCCATTTGCTTTTGATCCGGCACCGACGGGACCTTTCTATAATGATTCTGATTACGCAGAAGAGATTCGTAGACGCTTACATTACGCACATTCGTTTGCAAAAGAGTCTCTTGGAAGAACAGCGGAAGAGAAAAGGAATTTATGATAAAAAGAGTAGAGAAGTAGATTTCAAAGAAGGTGATTATGTATATTTGAACAACCCAGTAGTGGGCCGAGGACTCTCAAGGAAGTTAACCCAGTCTTGGAAAGGTCCCTATCGAGTGCTTCGCTTCACATCACCAGTAAACTGCCAGATAGAGGCGTTATTGAATAAGGAAAGGCAGCATGTTCATGTAAATAGATTGAAGCGTGCCCGTGGTCTGTCAGACGAAGTTCCAAGTCCACAGGTTGGAGATGAAGAAGGACAGGCTATAGATAGTCTAGTATGGGAGATGAGAACTACTTGTATTGAAAGACCTGAAGAAGAAGTGGCTGAAGAAATGGCAGAAGAGATTGAAGTTGCTGAAGAAATGGCAGAAGAGATTGAAGTTGCTGAAGAACTCCCTAGGGAACTGCCACAAGCTCCAGTGGCTCATCACAGCCTACGTAGTAGGGGAAATGTCCCAGATCTCCCTTGGATAATGCCTACTAGAAAGAGGACCTGTCTTATAACTAGCCAAGAGCCTAGAATGGAATTTGGGGAATCATTTTGGAAATAGCTTTGCTGCTTTGCTTACGCTGCTTTTAAAGGGATTTAAACTCATGAAATGTCCACATCTCATTGCAGGACTCCAATGGATTATAAAGGAGTATTAGGGATACTGTGCCTCTTGAGTATGGGAAAAGCTAATTTAAACCAGGGAATAGTTTTTTTGAAATTAGGATCCTATGTTTTTACTGGGGATAGCTGGAAAGTTATTCTAGAAGTTCGTCTTGACGGGTATAATAAGGCTTTAAGCCAATTGGCCCTGGAAGCTGCCAGTTTAACCAGTAAGCTAGGAGAATTAGGGGCAGAAAGAGGAATAGAGCAAGTTCAAAATAAAATCTTGCGAGTTGAAATAGATAGGATTAGTGACGAATTGGCAAAAGGAAGAAGAATTTTATTTGATTTAGAATCAGTTTATACAATAAGAAGATCAAAACGTGGGTTGGTTAATCTAGGGGGAGAAGCTTTAAAAAAAAGGAAGAAGAATTTTATTTGATTTAGAATCAGTTTATACAATAAGAAGATCAAAACGTGGGTTGGTTAATCTAGGGGGAGAAGCTTTAAAATTTCTGTTCGGTACAGCTAAGGATGAGGATTTAGTAAGACTAAGTCAGAAGATGGATGAGGTTATGTTTCAAGTGGGAAGCATGATACATATAGCAGAAGAGCAAGCTACTTTATTGAAACATGTGCTAGAGCGAGAAGATGAAGTAAGGCAAATGCTAAATGTGTTGAGAGGTAATACGCTTGTGCTGCAAAGGTCAATGCAAAGTTTAGAAAAACGTATGTTAGTTCAGAGTCAAGTCAGATTATTAGGAATGCTTAAGGATGAAGTATTACGAGAATTGGATAGGTTTAGTAGTGGTTTAGGAAGATTGATGGATTGGAAATTAGATTCGCATTTGTTGCCCCAAGATAGGTTAAGAAATATGTTGGAAGGAATACAACATCAACTGCCAAGAGATTTATATTTGATTGTCCCTGGATCAGAAGAAAATGTACATAAATACTATGAGGGAGTAGAGGTTACCCCAATGGGGAGAGTAGGCATGTTACGCATAGGTTTGCATCTGCCCCTCCGCTCTCTTGCTAGTATGTTTGACGTGTACAATATCCTGCCACTTCCTGTCTTTCATAATGATACGGGGTTTTCCATCGCTTATCAAAATCTGCTTCGGTACATTGCAATATCCGAAGATGGTCAATCTTATATCCTATTAGATGAATACACAGTGTTAAAGTGCAAGGAGAAACCATTTTATACGTGTAGTCCTACAGTACAATGGCAATTTTAAGGTCACCCCAATTGAGTTGTGAGTTTGCATTGTATATGGGGACATCAGGACAGTAAATCGACTCTGTCATAAACAAGTTTTTAATGGACATTGTCCGACATTCTATCGGATCAACGAGGCTGGTAATTGGGTTTACAGTCTCGCAGAGTCGCAAACTGTAACTGTATCATGTCCACAGGGGCCAGGACAAGGGAGTAGAAAAACAAAGAGTGAAATTAAAGCAGGAACAGGAGTTCTAAAGTTGCCTGCTGGATGTCAAATGATGGGGATAGGATTCTATCTTAGTTCCTATTTTCAGGGAGTTTCAGAAAGAACCCTGGAAGAGAATCTGACCATTCCCCATTTGGCAGTTTTAATTGGGAATGCTGAAAAGGAATTATTAGAGGAGATTAAGTCGCAGGAGAATAATTCAGAGCTTCAAATCCTATTTGAGAAATTAGGTGGAAGTTTTCGAAATGAAGATGGCATTGCCCTGAATAAGATACAAAGAGAATTAGAGTTATTAAAAAATAGAGAGGCCCAAAATAATTCAAAGAGTATAGATGTTAGTTATGTAGCCCTTGGGATAGTCTTTATAATATTGGCAGGAATAGGACTTAGGCAGGTTTGGCGAAATTTAAAGAGTTGAAAAGACGTTTTAGTAATCGAGGGAAAAGAATTAATGAGGCGAACCCTAATAAACAGGAAGGGAGTGTGGACATGCAGGAAATGGAGCCACTCTCACCGGAGCAAGGTCAACCAGCTAGAGTTTTATCAACATCAACTCCAATCCCACTAATGCCTAACTTTAGTGAAATATAAGAATAGAATTTTTAGATATTGGGTGCTTTATGCTTTTGCTTTGGGATGCTTTGGGAATAAAATAAAATATATATAAAATAAAATGAATGTATGATTGTTAGAATTTAAGTTAGTATACTGAGGTTGAGAAATTAGAGAGGTTGGCACACTTTACACGCCAAGGTATCGGATGTTAAGAGAAGTGTAAATTCCATAGTAGAAACTAGAGAGTGTTTGGCTGTGAAGTGTAGCTGAAATTTAAGCTTATTGTTTGTGGAATTTGTCAAAATGTTACAATAATTTTGAAAGTGTATAAAAATGTTACGATTTAGATTGTAAGTGAAAATTTCGGTTCCTTGGATGATCAAAAGGTATAGAGGAGGTTATACTAAAGGATAAAATATAAATATAAAGGTTAACATTAGAATTTAGAAATTAAGATGAAACTTTTGGTTTGGAATTATAGTTAGTGGAAAAGGAGGAAGGAGTTGAAGGTGATATGGCATTGTGACATGGAATGTGTGGTATAGAATTGTGATATGAGTAGAAAAAGGAGATCTAAGGGAAAAAGGTATATAAACAGAATAGAATAGTTGAGAAGCACACTTGTTTCAAGAGAATAAAACGGACATCAGCAAAAGAAGGAAAACCATTGAGAGAATCCAACAGCAAGTCTTCCACCTGCAGGAGGACGTAGATGAGATGAAGGAGAAGATGCAGCGAATGGAGAAAAAAAACCAAGATGGTGTGCCACCAGGCGGGGTACATTTCGGCCGAGCTGGAAGACATGAAACGGGAGCTGGTGCAGCTGAAATGGCAGGTGGTAAAGGCCGAGGAGGAGGAAGCTAAGAAGCAAGAAGAGGAAGCCAAGAAGCAAGAAGAGGAAAGAGCCGAAGAGAATCGGGAAGAGGGCCACCCAAGCTGGAAGAAAGTAGCTTGGGAAGAAGAAGAAAACTGGGATGACGAGGAGGAAAACTGAGATTGAACTAGCCAAGAAGAAATAAAAAGGAGTGAAAGTGATTTGAGAAGAAAATAAATTGTGTGATTGGTGATATGGAAAGGAAAATATATATACATGTTATCTGTTATAAAAAGAAAAAAAAAATGAATGAATAATATATATATCTTGTTTTTGCTTTGTTTATTGGGGTAAACATTTGTAGTAACAAAAAAGGAAAAAAAAAAGGAGTTTTGTTTTATATATATTGCATGGTATAGAGTAATAAAAAGAGGTTTAAAATTTACATATTTGCGTGAGAAAATTTCAGGGGAAATTTAGATTTAAGGAGGGGAGAGTGTGAAATTCTTGTGCGGTAAATGAAAACCGTAGTTAAAAATAATATAAAGAATGGGATAACAATCATCCAAGGAATGCGAAACAGATGCCTAGTAACTGTATAGGTATTGTGCAATTGAGAAGGGTCAGCTGCACAGAGAGGCAGTTGTTGACCGATTGTAGAAGGAGAAGGACGTGCATAAAATAGTGTAACAAAAGGAATAAGTGTTTATCTTACTTTCTTCTACCAAAACACCCAACTTCACACTACCCTGTGAAGAAAGGGAGAGGACTCCCCCGTGCAAGTAAGGAAAACGTCACAACAGCACCACTGTTGTCAGTAAGTCAAGAATTTTACATGTACCAGAAGTGAGCATGCATTAACATAATACAGTATAATCAACTTATACTGTCAATATTTGTTAGACAAACAATACTAATACAGCTATAGAGAGTGCAAACGACCATGGAACTTCGACGAGCATTACCATACCCATAATGGAAGGTGTAAGGAACCATGAAAATACCAATCGCACTACTGTACCGGGTAGCAATACAGAACAACAGATGTATGAGCAAGTGGCCTCTTTGTATTCATACGAAATTTAATAAATGTGTTTTTACAATTAGGTGCCTTTTAATAGATAGTACACCTAATATGTGTGTATCCAATTCTGTCATTGCTGCATAAAAATTCCCGACTTGCCACACATATTAGATGCAACTATTAATGGCGAGGAACCTATCTCACCACTTGCACGTGGAAAAATCATAGACCTTTTATTTCAAAATATGGTTAAACATGTATTTTAAGTAGGTGTAAGGAATAATCAGCCTCAATACTTATGTGCAATATTAGGTACCCAGGGCATCTGATGGAGTTGTAGCACAGGAATTGGTGGCTAAGTACCCTAAATTACGGGATAGTGTAGGAAGTGGTTATGTAAGTACTAAAACCACATTGTATAATACTTCTGTTGTTTGAGGTATTAATACTAATAGGATTCCTGGATCGCTGGTTTAAAGGTGAAGTACAAAAATGAACGCCAACGACTTGGGGCCTGTTGAGGGTGGGCTTTCCAGTAATCACAGGAGTGGGATGTTGCATTCGGGGAACGATCTCTATGTAACGTGAGAAGGGTTTCATGTAACACAAGGTGTGGAAATACACTTGCTCTTAAGATGTAGAAGAGAACAGTTGTATTCAAAATAGTTGTTAGTAAAGAATAGTTGTTATAATACCATACTTGGCTGAATTCATTCCATCACACAACAATTGGTAGCAGAGGATGGTTCAGGAGCCGATAGAAGAAAACAACGACCAACAAAGAGGTAAAGAAGAAAAAGCGGATTAACAACCGCAACGTGGTCAACTAGGCCTAACAGCTAAGAAGATAAAGGCGGACTAACAGCTGCAACGTGGTCGACTAGGACTAACAGCCATAGCGACTTCAAAGAGTGAAAATCAACAATTACAATAAGAAGAAAACAACAACGAAAATGGCAAGTGATTCAATTACTATAAACAAAATCGAACAATTAAGAGGCGATAACTATCTAACATGGGCACTCAAAGTGGGCGCCATTTTGAGGAGTCGTAAACTATACAAAAAGGTTATCGACGTTGATGAAGTGCCAATCCCAGGTGAAAATGCACCAGCAGACGAAAAAAGAAAAAGAGACGAATGGGAAGAAAAGAACGACGAGGCGTTCGGAATAATTATAGTTACGTTGACAAATGAACAAGCGTCGCAGTTCATCGGAGAAACCAACGCAAAAACAGTTTGGACAAAACTGAAAGACAGGTACGCAGGAAACGAGAAAGATAGAATAATCGACGCTACAATTGAATTGAAAAACGTGAAAATGGGCGAACAAGAGACGGTAGAAAACTACATAACGCGTGCACGAGGCTTAGCAGCGAAGTGCGACAGCTTGGGGCACAAAATAGATGAAAGAGAGCTAGTCTACCACAACGTTCGTGGAACCAACCAAAAACTTGAACGGATCTCTACAATACTGAGATCACACCGCTCTGCCACGTTAGAAGAGATTCAACAAACACTTAAAGAGGAAGAAAAGCGAATCGATTTAGAGAAACAAAAACCAAGCGAAAATGCGTATCATGCAAGGGGCCACTCAAAACAAGCCAAAAAACGATGCTACATATGCCAAAAACCAAACCACATTGCAAAGGAATGTTGGTACAACAAGGAGAGGCCAAATGCAGGTGAAAACAAATACCAGCCATCAGGGGCGCCATCGAAAGGTCGATGGAACCCGAGAAAAGGCAGCTACAAGCAAAACAAATCGACAATGGCGGCGGAAACAACAGTACACCACTCTTGGATGGTCAGATTACAGGAAATAGCAAACAAGGTGTCAATTGACGAAGAAAAGGATTATTGGGGCCTTGACTCGGGATGCACGGCCCACATGACACCGAACGTTGAAAACATGTCCAACCTACAACCCTACGAAGGAATAGTTACGGTAGCCGAAGAGGGACGAGACATCGAAGTCGTAGCCAAGGGATCTGTAAACGTATGTACGGAAGTGGACGGGACCACATATGACGTAACAATAAACGATGTGCTCCATGTTCCGAAATTACAAACGAGCCTACTTTCCGTTAGAAGTCTAGTAGACAAGGGCAACGCGGTTACATTTGACATTAAGGGTGCAAAAATAATCGACAGTAATGGCACCATAGTGGCTAAATCAAGAGAAATTAACAAAATGTACATGGTAAGACTGATGCCGAAAATTAATAATGAAAAAATCACCGCAAACTGGACAATGGAAAGCACGAAAACAAAATGGCATCGAAGATTGGGACACATAGGGGAAGCACGATTGGACAAGTTGATGCAGAAGAAAATGGTGGCAGGCTTAGAATACAAACCAGAAAAACTCGAACAATGTGACGTTTGCATAAGAGGAAAAATGAGACAGAAGCCATATAATCGACCAATAATTGAAAAGGCCACTGCACCACTGAAGTTACTCCACATGGATTTATGCGGCCCAATGCCAGTGGAGTCACTAGGGGGCAGACGGTATATTTACAATATAGTTGATTCTCATACCAGGAGAGTTTTTCCATATTTTCTAGGTCGAAAAAACGAAGCACTACAAACATTTATCGAGTTCCAGGACAGAAAAGAGAACGAGTTGCAAACCACAATTACAGACGTGAGATCTGACAACGGGACAGAATTTAAGAATGAACAATTTGAAGAAAGATTCAAAGAAACTGGAATCAAGCATCAATTGACAGTTCCAGGTAACCCAGAAAGCAATGGGGTTGCAGAGGCCATGAACAAGACACTACTCAACAAGGCGAGATGTATGCTGATTTGGGCTAAATTACCACCGAGATTTTGGGCAGAGGCAGTGTCGACAGCAGCGTATATTCACAATTGCAGTCCAAATAACCACAATGATGATAAAACGCCTAAGAGGGCATGCTCATGAACTGGACAAGGTGGGTTGATAATAAAAAAGACAAAGTTTAATGATTTGTTAAATATTTATCTAAATTAGTGTTCCCAACAATTGCTACAAAACCAAAAATTTTCTTCTTGGTTTGGCAGTTAGGGCCTGGCATTTGATTTAAGGTGACTCCACAATAAACAGGGGTCACACAAAACGCAAAGTGCAAATGATTGGGACATACTGTCTGTTAATTCATCTCATCTGTAATTTTTTACAAACCGAGCTTTTGGTTTGTAAGGTATTTTCAATGTGCACCAACCAAAAAATGTCGGACCCACATTACCCCAGTGACGCCATTTGCCTGCTCATGTACAAGAAAAAGCTGCTGAATTACTTGAACTTAAATGCAAACAAAAAAAAAGCCTTAATAAAAATTCATGAAGAAACAGGATCAGTTATCACCTTAAAAGATATCTCTAACTTTCAATCAGCACACAGAGTAGAAAAACTGACCTGGAGAAAACTGTCAAAATTTTAAGAGAACAACACTCCTGTAATGTTGATGTTTTAACTGATGCCGAAAACAAATTCAAAGGGTTACTATTTCAGGACAAATTAATGAGAAACTCTTATGCTGCTTTCCCTGATTTGTGTGGATGCAACATGTAAGCTTTTAGATAACAGAAAAAAAAAATATTTTATAATGGATTGTCGGTACAAGTGTAGTAGAGGAGTGTTACAGTTTAAACCACTTAATTGAGGAACAACAAGTTGAAACCTGCCCTGAAAAGTCTCAAAATTTTAGATGAGAATATTGATGTAATGTGGGTCCGACGTTTTTTTTTTTAGCAATGATGATGGTTGGTGAACATTTGAAAATACCTTACAAACCAAAAGCTCGGTTGAATTAACAGACAGTATGTCCCAATCATTTGCACTTTACGTTTTGTGTGACCCCTGTTTATTGTGGAGTCACCTTAAATGCCAGGCCCTAACCGCCAACTCTAAACCTCCGTTAAAGTCATCATACTTTACGATCAAATGTGATATCACGTTATTAAAATTAGCTCTACAATTGAATGTTTGCGAGGATGATTCAACTTGGATGTCCATAATTAGTACATTACATGGTGCTGGATTCGTGTGTACTGAGCGTCAATGCAAAAAGCGGTTGGAGAAGTTGTTAAAATTATTTCATAAAGAAAATTTAGCCTGCAATTAACAAGTATTACTGTGAATATATTTTAAAAACAATAAAATTAATTTTTGTCAACGTCTTTAGAAATGGTACAGAAGAGCAATGGGATGAAAGGACATCGTGATTATCGGATCTAAATGATGCAAAACATACTGCCAGCAACTGGAAGGTATTAAAAAATTTTGTTGCCATGTAACAGCAAATGATTATCAGTTTTGTCATTTGATGTCACATTTAACTTAGGCACATTTTTTGTTTTCACGTGTTGTTACAAAAATACAATGTTGCAAGTAAAAGAAACAGGCATCAGTCCATGTATGCTAGGACCAATTGCCTTCGTCAACACACAAACAAGAAGAACCTACAGCAGTGTTTTACAGCTATTAAAAAATAAGGAACCTGGGCTTGTAGAAGTTAAAGTTAGAGGAACAGATCAAGAAATCCCATTGATGACAGCTTTGGACATAGATTTTCCTGATAGTACTGCTGTTGTATGTGCTGTACATGAAGAAAGAAATGTCAAAAATAAATTATCTGAAATTGGATTTTCATTAGTTGAAAGAAATCTGATTATTATGCTAACTTTTTTAGTTATTTAATCTCATACATTTAAAAAAATTTAAATTAGAACCTCTGTTTTAGGATATCTTTAGAAAACCTAATGGGTTACTATATCAGCAAACATCAGAAGAATTTTTCGGCGATATAATGAAATAGAAGTACACTGGAAAAAAAAAAATCAAGGATACGGAAAAAATTCAAAAATTCACAACTTATTTTCGGAAATGGAAGCTGGACACAATGCATACCAAAATAGCAGCACTAATCATGAATGAGTTGGGGTTAGGTGAAAATCCTTATTGTAATAACGTCCCAGAAGCACTAAATGTTGCATTGAAGGAGTTTCAAAACCACAAACAAGAAGATTATGAAGCTTTTCAAGAGGATGAAGTACACCGAGCTTGGTTCAACCTTTCAGACAAACTTGAAGTGAAACCAGAATTTAGGCACTTAATGCCAACCAAACAATACGGACAAATGACAACACAGGAAAAAGATAAATTCATCAAGAAAATAATCATATTTCATGTCGATACAGAAAGATTTGCTCAAGTCAAAAAATTTATAAAGAGGCCTTCAGAAAAACAACACCTTGCAGCTTTCTAACCTGTACAAAGATGTTTCTTGTGTTATAAACTCAAGAGAATTGGACAAGATTCAACTTCGAAGAAACACTCTAACTGACATTAAAAATAAAGCTCAAGTTTTACTAGCTGGAAAAGAAATTACCAAATTTGAAAATGAAAAAAAACCTGTATTACGTGTTATGATGATGATTTCTATGTTTGGACATTATATTGGATATATATATAATTGTTGATGTAGGTCAGATGAAGAGGGACTAAACTGCATTCCTTAATAGGAATGTGGTGAGATGGCCCCTACCTTTGGGTCAGTGTCCTAGTATTGAGGACACCCATATCCTTTGATGCCCCTAAACACTATTTTGGAGCTGCTTCCCCTCCCCATCCAACTAACTCCCACCTCTATTGTAATATTTGTTTTCTTCTTTGTGTTAACCATTTTGTATACCGTAAGGGGCTATAAACGCACAAGAGTTGGGTAATGATGATAGGGGTCAGCTTGGCCCCTGAGGCAATAACAGTAGTGAAGCGTACCAATAGACCCCCATTTCTAGACCACCCTCCTACCCTCTGAAACCGATGGACCCATTAGGTAGGGGGATGGTGTTGTGTACGTGAGTGGTGTAAGTAAGTGATGGAGCGTTAATGAGCTAACAGACCTTGATAAAAAAACTCACCCCTTGACAAAAAGAAACTCACTCTGGTATACCAGAGTGAGTTTTTTGTTTTCACGTGTTGTTACAAAAATACAATGTTGCAAGTAAAAGAAACAGGCATCAGTCCATGTATGCTAGGACCAATTGCCTTCGTCAACACACAAACAAGAAGAACCTACAGCAGTGTTTTACAGCTATTAAAAAATAAGGAACCTGGGCTTGTAGAAGTTAAAGTTAGAGGAACAGATCAAGAAATCCCATTGATGACAGCTTTGGACATAGATTTTCCTGATAGTACTGCTGTTGTATGTGCTGTACATGAAGAAAGAAATGTCAAAAATAAATTATCTGAAATTGGATTTTCATAAGTTGAAAGAAATCTGATTATTATGCTAATTTTTTTAGTTATTTAATCTCATACATTTAAAAAATGTTTTAGGATGTCTTAAGAAAACCTAACTGTTACTATATCAGCAAACATCAGAAGAATTTTTTCGGCGATATAATGAAATAGAAGTACACTGGAAAGAAAAAATCAAGGATACGGAAAAAATTCAAAAATTCACAACTATTTTTCGGAAATGGAAGCTGGACACAATGCATACCAAAATAGCAGCACTAATCATGAATGAGTTGGGGTTAGGTGAAAATCCTTATTGTAATAACGTCCCAGAAGCACTAAATGTTGCATTGAAGGAGTTTCAAAACCACAAACAAGAAGATTATGAAGCTTTTTCAAAGAGTATGTACGATTTGGTCAATTGTCAAGAGGATGAAGTACATCGAGCTTGGTTCAACTTTTCAGACAAACTTGAAGTGAAACCAAAATTTAGGCATTTGTTTGGTTGGTTGGTTGGTGTTATAATTATGTACCTTTGACTATGAAGAGAATAATTTTGGTTTTTATTGTTATTTATGGGTTTTAAGGTTCATTAAAATATTGGAGACACTTGCAGGTTTGGAGACAAATTAAAGGGTAATAATAGTGTTTTGTTTTGATTGTGTAAAATATCCTTTTGGGGGACTTATAGGGTTTTTATAAGATTGGCTAACTAAGGTTTTAGAATACTTGTCAACCTCTCACTAAAGTTATGTGTGCATCTTTGGGGGAGAGTTAATTGGTTCTTTGTCCTGTCTTACCTGGGACTTGATTTGTTTGAAGGAATGTTGGGGGGATAAGTGTATCTTTTAGGATTTATGGTTTGCCCAGCCTTTGATCTTCTTGCGCCTCTAATGAACTGGTGACGTCATGATGACGCAATTCGCGTCATCCTACGGAAAAATAAAAACAAATCAACTTGAAGAAAGCGGGATCACTTTCTGAAAGTTTCTGCCCAGAGTTGTTGCTCATTTGCTCAGTCGAGAATAAGGAAATTAAGCAACATAGAGTGTGTTTGTGCTGGAGTCTAGGTAGAGTTGAGGGATTATAAAAACTCTCTCAATTCCCTTGTTGTGTATGAACTCGTGCGAGTGCCTCTTTAAGAAGATATTCGAACTGTATTGGAAGTGAATTGGAACTGAACTGTCTTGACCAACCTTAGTGTGCAATAAGAAGTGATCCGAGGAGAGGCAGAAGCGTTCGTCACACTGAAAGTGAAGCGATCCAAGAGTGTAGAAAAGAAAAGCGTGAGTTTTATTTGATTATAGATTTGGGGGCAGCATTAGAAAAAATGAAGCTGACGCGGTTTGTCATTGGGGTGGTCAAGCCAATTAGCCAGATTTTTTTAACGTGGAAACCCGACAGCTATGAGAAGGCTGAAGAGAGGAATCTGCTGTTGCTAAAAGGGGGGACCAAAAGAGTTTCGGCGTTTGAAACAGAGTACCCTTTAGCTAATGAAGAAAGATGCGAGAAAAGGGATAAAGATGACAAGAAAGATAAGAAAGTTAGAAACCCAAAGGATAAGGATAAGAAGGATGATAAGTTAGATAAAGGGGTTATTGCAGCATTGGAAAGGGGCATGCAAGATTTGGTTAAAGAAATGAGTAAAGTGAAAACAGAGATTAAGGGGGCAAGACCGCCGGCAGGGCAAGATGTGCGCAGATATGACGATAATAAGCGGTAAAGAAAAGGTTGGGTGCGGTGAGGAAAATACCGATATCCCATGGACTTAAGGCTGTTGAGGGAAGCCCTATTCCCCTCTTGGGGCGTTATGAGTTCAACATTGAAATTGGTGGACGAATCACCCCGGTTAAGTTGTTTGTGGCAAAGGATTGCTTTGCAAAAAGCTACGATGGTATACTGGGAATAGATTTGCTGAGAAGCTGGCAAGTTATATATATGTCCACGGGCACCTTGGCATTCAAAAAATTGAAACTACGGCTTTCAGAAAAGGGAAAGGAGAACGCAACGCAAATAGCTTGCACTCGAACCGACAGAAAGCGAAGAAAGTTGGAGTCAGAATCCGATTCTAGTGACGAGCCCTCACCATCTTCCGCATCCTCCAAAAGTGAAAGTTACCAAACCGTGGATCCCCACGGTTGCGCCCTCGATAGACTGGAATGCCTACCATCGAGCAGCACACGAAAGAAAACAATTAAAGAAACAAAATAAAAGGACAAAGAAGTCACCACAACAGCAAATGGATCCACAACAGCCAACAGGGCCGCAACAGAAACAACAAAAACAGTCACCACCTACCTCAACTGGTTCCAACAATAACAACAACATGAAAAAAGTGATTAGCCAATACAAAGTTGTTAAATAATTTGAGTAATAAAAACTTTTATCGGAACTGGTGCTTTTTTAATTTTTGCTTGCTTATTAAACGAAACAAAGGAGAAAAAATGGGAAAAAATAAAATGGGAATCAAAAAAGGGATAAATAAAAAAGTTAAAAGAGGTATAAATGAGAAAAACGAGAAAAAGGGTAAAAAATAGGAAACAAAAATGAGTAAAAGAGGCAACGAGAAATAGGGTAACCAAAAAGCGCGAAAAAGAATAAAAACAATTAAAAAGGGAAAGAAGAAAGTAAAAATGGATAAAAAAGTAGAACGTTAGAGTCGTTAAAAGGGTTGAAAGTCTTTTAATTTTGGCGGCTTTTTTGGGTTGAGGTGTTTGTTCACCTTGAATTTATTAAAAGTGAAACATAAAGGATTGAAAAAGACTGGTCTTGACCGCATTTTTATTTTTTGCCTGAAGGTAATCAACTAAGGATCCAATTAAATTTTATGTTCTCTTTCTTTCGTTGTTTGATTATTTCAGTTAGAAAGCAGCCTGGGTGAAAGCAAGATGTGTGAGAACGAAATGGATGAAAGCAAATTGGATTGGAACTTATCACCGGAAAATGGCCCAGTTCTGATACATACGATTTCTGAAGACCTTTACATATCGCTGGTGAAAGAACCAACCACTTCTAGCAAGTATATAAGCATTAGACATGTTTCATCAGTTGAAGAAGTACCCATCACCAAAGAAATGTGGCTATTACTTACATCTGTCAGCTTTTGTAACCATTCAATTTCAAAACGTCATGTTAAATACTGTAACCCTGTCTCCATGTGATTTTGACAAAATTTCAATCCTGATTTTATTTCTACATCAGTGTGCTGCCTTCATTAACAACTTGAAAAAAGAAGTCATCTTTTTACCTGCTGAAGAATGTAAAGTTTGGTTGTTTGGAAAATGGTTTTATGTCCCTAGGAGTGTCGGAGCGTATGGTGACGGACCAAACATAACTTACACCTTCAGTGGGAAGCAGTACGCGGCCAAGCCATGGACACCCTCGCGTTACTGCGACTAAAAGAATTAGTAGAAAATTATTTAGATTGTAAATTTAATTTTGTTTTGGTAAATCAATACAAAAACGGTACACAAAGCATCAGTTATTACCGCGACAACGAACCAGATTTGATTAAAACGGCATGTATTGCTTCTCTTTCTTTCGGAGTCTCGCGTAAATTTTTAATCATCCAACAATGGAGGAAGATTTGATTGAGAGCGACATGGATGACGAGGAAACCGACCTATTAATGAGATTAAATAACGGTTCTTTAATAGTTCTTTTCCCACCTACAAATGATTTCTACGAACATGCAGTGCCTAAAGAAGCGAGATTAACTCAAGAGCGCTACAATTTAACATTTAGATCGCTTCTTATCTGATTTGTATAGAAAAAAATTTTGATTTTATGTATCGAACTTTTTGATAGTTAAAATAAAATGTTGAGTAAAAGTGAAAGCAGTTGATTTCTCATTTTTCACCAAAATTTGATCAAATTTAAAGTAGACTTCTCCCTTCAAGGTTGAAAGTTTTTCTCACACCTAAAAAGAAGGAATTTTTCCCACAGTAAAATTCTTGCATAATTAGCGGTAGGTAAAAAATTAGAGCAACGGTTGACCATGAAGGGTTGATGGAATTCGCCTGCGGTTGTAATAACCGTCTTAATTTAAATTTTAGCGGCTGGACTGTTTTGCCTCAGGTGATTAATAAGTTGCTCACCGCCTTTACGTTGATTTTTATTGGGTGACTTTACGACCAATAGTAAAAGAGACACGCCTCATTTTACGTTGAAAATTTGTACAAATTACGGCTCTTTCCACTGCATCTTCACTCGACTTCAATCAGAGCAGTTCATGGCATCTGAAAAGAAGAACATTTTCGACTTGGGAGATTCCCTCCACCTTCAAGTTTGTACTTTCAAAAAGAAAGTTTACATTCACATCCGCTTTTTTGCCCTCAACACGTTCAATCAGCCTTATCCACTTCAAACAGGAGGAAACCAGCCTCCAGCTGAGAGCTACTTTAAAAAACTTTACAACGTGAAAAGCATCTCTACAACAAAAAATGTGAAGCAGTTAAAGACAACAGGGACGCAGTTTAACGTGGTGATACCACCTATCGATACTGATGACGTCACGCGCTTGGCTGACGGGGATGTAATGATGCTCGTTGAAAAAATATTTGAAGCACTGTTTGATGACCTTTTCTCACGACTTCCCGACTTTGACTACGTTGGTGTCGTGATTGAAAGCCCAGTGTTCGACCTCGGAGGCGTTTACGTACCATTTTGTAAGAAGCAAGAGTTGAGCGTGCTACGTGTCATGACGCAACTTTTAAAATTAGCACATTCAAACAAAATATTGATCTTGGATGGTAACGTGACTGTAACTATTACGACAGTGAAATTACCCAGTGCTGGACACGCTCATCTTAATTCGGTGTCTAAACTTTTTTTAGAAGAATGGTTAAAAAGAAAACGAGGTGTATTCATGATTCGAAACGAGGACGATCTGTGTGTTGCACGTGCTATTGTTACCACCGTTGCACGACTGGAAAAACATCCAAAATTAAATACCATCCGACTTGGTAAAAAATTAGAACAGGAGTTGGCTGTGAAGTTACACAGGGATGCTAAAGTACCACTGGGTAAATGTTCACTGCTGAAAATTGTCCAATTTGAAAAACATTTACAGCACTATAATTTACCAATTTTTTGTGTTCACCACCGACAACAACATTTGGCAGGAGCTTATTTACGTCGGTGCTGAAAAAAAAGAAAAAATGTATCTCTTCTTATATAACGACCACTGCGCTTTAATAACTTCGATAACTGCATTTTTAGAGCGCTCATATTTTTGCCACAAATGCCATAAAGCATATAATAAGAAGCACAGCTGCGTGCAAAGTTGTATCTGCTGTAAAAGTGAAGGTGCCTGTAAAGTCATCAAGTGGATCTCGTGTGCTAGCTGCTGTCGAGCCTTCCTCCACAGCTCGAGATACGCGGCGTCAGGGACCACCTTCGCCACCGGAGATGGAGACCAGGGTTTGCTTTAAGTGTCAGAATAAAGACACTTGGCAAGAGATTGTAGGTCTGGTTATAAGAAAGATTTTTTGGTATGCTTCAAATGTGGGGAGCCAGGGCACATAGTTCGCGAGTGCAAAGTAAACAACTTCCTGCCAGAGTATATTGACCAGCAGGTTGGCACTTTTGCCAAACGATTTGGCGATAGATTGGAGGTACAAATCGAAAAGGTTGCGGATGAGGTGGTTAAGAAAAAACTTAACAAACCGGTAGATTATTTCGCCACTGGGTCCCCAGCAGCCTTACCTGTGGGGACAAGAGGGGTTACGCTTGAGAGAGATGATAACAAAAGGGTAACCGAACCCTTCCCTAATATTCCCCAGGAGGTCTCCTCTAAAGAGGGATTCTCTGAAATGACAAATGATGACGACGAGTCAAAATCCGAAGAGTGTCCTAACTGGATATACTCTGAAGGAAGATTCGAATTCAATAAACGTGAAGAACTGGTGTCACTGCCGGAGGATGATAACAATGACTATGGAATGAATATCCGGTCTGTCACTAACCAGGAGGAAAGGTTGACAGTGACCAGGTATTTCGTCACGTGGGAATGTATAGATGATGACCGAGAGGATAAAGAAAACGCCAGTCCCGATCACACAAATACTGGTGTGAATTTAAACTGCTGGGGGCGGCAATAAGGGAACCCATTATTGCAAGTAGGCCCGAGAAAATTTAGCACAACTCTTCGGTGAGTGACAATAATAGTAGATTAAGTGATGGTAGCAGTAGCGGTAATAATAGCACACCCTCTTTGAATCAACAACATACAATAAGTCGTTTTAACATCAAAAAAAAAAAATATTTCTTTTATTTACTATTACGTTAACTCTTTCAATAACAATAATATTTTTAATAATCCGTAAGTAAACCTCCTGCACGTACTCATGTTACTTGTGACATTGATATGTAACCTTGAGTTAATATTTCATTTTTTTTTTTTAGATTTTCATACCAAAGACAAAGAGAAATCACTGCTTGACAAAGCCCAAATTTTAAATAAAACAATTCTACAAAGGCTGGAAAAAGATTTCAAACCAATGGTTGGGCCTGGTTGAAAAAAACAGCCAAAAAAAAAAAAAAAAAGCTCCTTGTGAATACACTTGTGAATACAGAAAAGTCATCCATCTCAAATGATTGCATACAGTATATGGTAGAGCCGCACATTCAAATCTTTGCCGGTAGCATAAATAAAAAAATGGAAGGGCACCTTGGCAGAGGGCGGCCCACAATTTCGCAAAAATTATTCTCTGCCGCGGAAGGAAGTACTTAAAAGGTTTTAAATCGAGTTTAGTCGGGTAATCGGCTAAGACTTGATTTTTATCAAAATGCCATTTTTCTTAGCGAGGAAAGTAATTATATGATCTCGATAACCCCAGACCAAATTTATACGTAGCTGAAGATGAGGCCTTAATATATACAAACGAAGTTGTAGCTATGTGTCTAAGATTTTTGCTAGAACACGCAATAGAATAGAAATCACACGCAGCCAATACTCATTCTTCAACATCACCGTCTGGCGAATCTTGTGTGCTTTATCCGTTTTAATCATTATCTTAGGTCCACGTAGCCTTGGAATCGCGAAACAGGCGACGGCCGTTTCACCTGCCTCCCGAAAACAAGATGGCAGCGAACAAGGTAGCGATGATTCCAGCCGAAATTTCATTAACATTCACATTTTGTACCGATGGAAACACATTTCTAAGGCTCTTCGGAACTGCTGGTTGGATTCACACGTAATCTTCCCCAAAAGAAAAGAGTTTTCAGGTCTGTAGAAAATTTTTTCTCCTCCAAAACAAATTCTTTTAAGCGGAATATATATTCTTTGAGCCACAAATGTTTATCAACTTGGCCCCACCTTACAACACTCGAGTAAGTGCTCTATCAGTATAATCTCTCAGGATATAGTTGTCACCACTTGTAAATTGAAAAACAATAGAAGGCCTTGCATTATCCGACAATAATGAAAAAATAAATACAATCATTCAGGTCTTGCTCTTAAAAGCGATAGCGCACCACAACGCCATCAGGCGCCGTGAGAAGGCGGCACGCCGCGTAAGTAAGGTTTTAATTTTTTTTAAAGTGTTTGTTTTAATATTTGTTTTTTAAAGTGAACTGAATTATGTCTTTATTTTAGAGCTCTAAATCGAAATTATGTCAGATCGAACAAATTACTCCTGCGGAGGAGTGCCGTAAGAAATATACTACTTATAAAACAACATGCGTTTTACATCCTCACTTTATTAGTTAAAAAACGCCACTCACACGCGCTCAGTTCTGAGTTTTGATAAAATATTCTTTTTCCACCTCTTATTTTAACGCTAAGTGTCAGCTTCAACTTTTTCTCTAAAGTGAAATTGCAAAGCGAAGAACAGGATTATTGAGAATGCGCTCATCTTTGCGCTGAGAGGCTCGAAATGCAATCATGGAACCAGAGGTGGTGGTCCAATGGGCAGCCAATTCACCACGACCATCACCGGTGCTGAATCTGCCTCCACCACCTGCGTGGTAGATGGTCTCGGAGAAGTGGTGATTACGCCTTTGAAATTTTCATCGAGCTGGGTCTCGTCATCGACGTCAGAAGAACAATTGTTAAATAACCCTATAAGTATGAAAAATGTTCGTAATTCAAAACTAGACGTATTCGAATTTTAATCAGACCTTGTGATTGTATTCTAGCACGAAGTTAAATAAATTTTTTTTTTTAAATCTTAAAATTATTTCTACCTGCAGTAAAATACCCCAACAAGAAAAATCAAATTGGTGGTGGTAATGATTTGAACCCACGAAAAAAAATAAAAGTTATGAGAAAACCGGAAAGAGAAAATGTGCCATGTGTTAGTGCCTTTAACAATCTAGTTAATTCAACCAAATTATTGCCCACCGATATAAACAACATTGATCCTCAAACTTTCCTGGGTGAAAAATTAGGTGAGGTCAATGATTTGGTTCGAGCACAACTAGCCCAATATCGCGGCGTGAAGTGGAACTTAGTGTTTAAAGTAAGATTTGTGAGAGAACATAAGTTCGACACCACTGAGGCCCATTTTGTTTCGAATTGCAACCGAACATTTTCTAGTTCAAACCTGGAGTTGCAAATAAACCAATCTTATGAGAAAATGTTAAAATCTTTGGAAGAATACACCCGTGAGTTATCTGGATGGATTATTGACGAAATTCTTTACTTAGAACTCAAGTGTGCTGCATACAAACCACTAGAAGGCAGCTCATATATACCCCTTCCAGCCAAAATACGAGACAAGAGGGCAATTGTAAATATAAAAAATAACGATCAATATTGTTTTTTATGGTGCATACTTGCTAGTCGTCATCACATTAAAGTGCACGCAAAAAATGTTGCCCAATACAGGAATGGGTCCATGAAGTGAATGTTCAAGGTATCCAGTTCCCTTTCCAAGTAAAACAAATTGAAAAATTTGAGGAACAAAACAACTTGGCCATAAACATTTATGGGTACGAGAAGGAGCTTTACCCTATACACGTGAGTAAGCGAACAAACACGAGGCAGCAAATACATCTATTATTGTTAACTAATGGAGAAAAGCAACACTACTGCTTAATTAAGGGTATGAATCCCTATGATTACATTGACTATTTTGAAAAGATTGTGGTGAACCCGACCAACCGATGTGTACGACTCAAAAAGTACATATACCAGAATACGTATGGCTGATGCTTACATCAGAGTACTATTGCCATCTGATACACACTTTGGTGAAACCTACCGAAGACTTTTCCGATGAGGATGAACCCATATGCAACGCTGAATTCCTCGATGCCGCGATTGATGATGAGAAATACGAACAAGATGGAAAAAACACGCACAGACTGTTTTTGGATGATGAAGGTGAATGGGAAGTCCGCATTCTTTCAACCCAAAATGAAAACACGATGAAAGATAAAGTTTGCATTCAATTACGTCGTACAATGAACCAATTTTGTCAGAATGTTTGCAAGAAACAACTTTGTCAAAATGTTTGCTTGTCTCTTGCTGACTTTGACCATAGTTTTTGTTAAGTTAAAGTTAAGCGTATTGATAATTGGTTTGAATTGCCTATTGTTAAAAAAAATTATAAGAAAACGTGTAAGAAAAGAAAATAAATGAAACGTGTCTTTTACATAACATACTAAACATACTACTTATAAAACAACATGCGTTTACATCCTCACTTTACATTAGTTAAAAAACGCCACTCACACGCGCTCAGTTCTGAGTTTTGATAAAATATTCTTTCTCCACCTCTTATTTTAACGCTAAGTGTCAGCTTCAACTTTTTCTCTAAAGTGAAATTGCAAAGCGAAGAACAGGATTATTGAGAATGCGCTCATCTTTGAGCAGAGAGGCTCGAAATGCAATCATGGAACCAGAGGTGGTGGTCCAACGGGCAGCCAATTCACCACGACCATCACCGGTGCTGAAACTGCCTTCACCACCTGCAAATCCGCCACCCGCTCCAATTCACCTGAGGATACTGTGTAGTAAAATCGCAAATAAATTTTATTTGATGTTTAAAAGTAAATAAAACATTTGTTTCTAAGAAAAAACCGACTTTAAAGGATTTGTTCTTTACCATACTCACAATCTCTGTGATTGTGAGTGTGGTATTTTCGCTAATGAGTTGGGGAACTCTAGTCATTCAACTCCTGTAGCGACAACATCAACCACGAAATCGGCTACTACGCCTACCACGAAATCATCTACTAAGTCTACAACGACAATAAAAACACAAATCCATTTGCAGGATACGACAGGCTGTGGAGCGAATTTAAAAATTACAAAAATATTTTAATCATTATTTTGTGACTCCTCTTGAAAATATGTACGAAGCAATGCAAGTATTTCGAGACCATTATTGGCCAGTGACCAACCCATAGAAGGCAAAAGACAAAAAGGATAAATTTTTTTTGACTACGTTTGGAAAACCTCTGTATTCCATTTTCTTTTTTATTCTCCACCACTCGAACTATGGTTCCACTGAATCAATCTGAAGCATTTCTTTAGTGGTATTATGATTAATTATCGTAGCTCATTAATGAAAATGACATATGACATAGCTTTTCAAGGGAAATCTACTGGGGCAATCAGAATTGAGATTGAATCAATAGTTTTGCCAGAAAAGTTACTACAAACACTTTTTTTATTGGCCTATGCAAATTTGTGGGCCACCAGAAAATGATCAATTAATGCATTTAACAAATAGTAAAATTAATCATTCATTAATCAGAATCATCTGAATAATCTCAGGGTTGTTACCACTTGTGAATACAGAAAAATCATCTCAATTGATTGCTTATAGAAATAGGCAGAGAGCGGCCCACAATTTCGCAAAAATTATTCTTTGCCAGGAATGGATGTAATTAAAAACTTTTAAATCGAGTTAAGTCGGGTGATCGACTAAGACTGGATTTTGAGGGCGTCATTTATCGATTTCGGAGCGGAAAAGACTTCTTTATGCAGGACTTTGCAGTTAATCACAATTAAGGTTCATAATTATATACATGACGGCAGTAATTTTGGGTAAAACTGAAATTACTATTTGAGGTTACACGAAACAAGTCTTTTCCTGATATTATAGACTAGGATTTTGAGCAACACGGATTAAACAAGCAAGATTGAGGAAATAATGGAAAGATTACATTAACAAGGTAATGCAATTGTTTTTTTCCCCTTCGAAAAATCAAAACTATGAAAAGAATTGAAAAATTACAAGTTCAAACTTGTTGATGTGCAAGACAATTCAATTTTCAATTCACCCAGAGAAAATTTAATTAATGCATTTATAACAAAATAGTAATTTAACCGATAAAAATATAAATGAAACCGTGGCAAAATTAAAATCTGCCAGCATTAAATGCAATAGAATTATGTTATCATATCCTCATTGTCATCTTATGACTGAACTAATCATTCATTAATCAGAATCATCAGTATAACCTCTCATGAAAAAGATGTCACCACTTGTAAATCGAAAAACAATAGATGGCCTTGCATCATCCGACAATAATGAAAAAATAAATACCATCACAGGTCTCTTGCTCTTTTAAAAGCGATGAAGGAAGATTCAACTGGCAGTGAAACACGAGGCAACGCGTGAGAAAACCCCCAGCAGTCGCAAAGCTGCCGGCATACAGATAATCTCACAACG